>PISX010002588.1:0-145000 GCA_004024625.1 Mellivora capensis | reverse complement strand
AAAGAAAAAGTTATCAATGAAGAGACTCTTCAGGAATATTCAACTGAATCTAGTTTAGGCTGATACGTATTTAAATATTAAAGCGACATATTTGTGCTTCAGTATAATTGGCTCATATTATGTTCAGAAAGATCTTAAGATTGCTAAACTACATCTTCCAGTGATACGGCTTACCTGACACACAAAAGCATGTGACTGGAGTAGAGTGATTTCTCTCTGTAAAACATAAGATCTAAAAGGTAAAATTGCGTATACATGAAATATTAATGACAAGTATTGTCATTAATGCACTGGTTAAGAAATTGATTCGACATTTACCACATAGAGTCATTCTGAGTATTAGGATGAAGGAAATCGTCACTAATATTAACAGCAACAACAATAGTAACTTCAGTTCTGCTAACATTTATTGAGCAGGGACATACCTTCATGAGTGCCTCTTTAAGCACTGAGGATACACCAGAGATCAAAACAGAATCCTTACTTTTATGGAACTTACATTTTAGACAGAACTACATGAATAAATATATAATATGCCCAGAAGTGACAAGGACTTGGTAGAAAAAAAAATCAGCTTAAGAGGAATAAAGAATACCAGTCAATAGGATGGGGGAGAACAGGACTAGACTGGTACTTCTCCCCAGTTCTTTCTATATTGGGCCGTATGTTCTGTTCACCACCCCCCATCCTGCCTGTAAGAAGTCGTGATCTAACAAGGAATGCAGGGAAAACTCCATATACTTACTTAGGTCAAATAGAAAACAAATAACATGATAATAAGTGCAAAAAGGAAGAGATTATGCTGAGTGAAATAAGTCAAGCAGAGAGAGTCAATTATCATATGGTTTCACTTATTTGCAGAGCATAACAAATAACACGGAGGACATAGGGAGATGGAGAGGAGAAGGGAGTTGAGGGAAATTGGGGGGGAGATGAACCATGAGAGACTATGGACTGAAAAACAACCTGAGGGTTTTGAAGGGGCGGGGGGTGGGAGGTTGGGGGAGCCAGGTGATGGGTATTATGGAGGGCACGCATTGCATGGAGCACTGGGTGTGGTGTAAAACTATGAATTCTGTTACAGTGAAAAGAAATGAAATTTTTTTAAAAAGTGCAAAAAGGTGATATGACTTGGCATACATTTGAGCTTTAAGAAGGGAAAATTGGAGAACACAGCTGTATATCAAAGTCATATTCTTAATTCTGTTTTTGATTATTTGATTATAAAGAAATTAAATAATATATGATGTCAGAGAGGTTATCTGAAGAAGTAAACACCATGCAGGTTTATTTGGTATTTAATCATGTAAGAAAATTCATTGCATTTTCTAAAGTTGGCAAAAGTGCTCTACTAAAACTTGAAAAAGATAGTTCAGTAAAACTATAGACTAATTTCATATATGAATATCGATTCAGAACTTTTCAATAAAATATTAGCAAATTGAATCAAGGAGTATATTAAAAGAATGACACGCCACGAGACATTTGGCTTGACTCCAAAAATGTAAGGATGGTTTAATGTCATGACATCTATCAATATACTTCCTAAGTCAACTGATCAACAGAGAAAGCTCATATAATTTTTTTATCAATAGATGCAATAGAAAAAGGACTTATAAGATTTGGCAGCCATTTCTAGCAAAAATTCAATGTAAAATCAGATTAAGATAAAGTCGATTTCTAGGATTGCTGGTGTTTAAGACTCAACTGTTCACTTTATAAAAGTGCAAGATTTACAAGGTTGCTTATAAAGGTTTAGAGGTTGTTACACTGAAGTCTTTTTGTTTTGTTTTGTTTTTAATTTTTTTCATTTATTTGTTTTTCCTCACCATAGCACATACCCTCCCCAATGTCCATCACCCAGCCACCCCATAGCTTCCACCCCCTCTCCTCCAGCAACCCTCAGTTTATTTCCGAGATTAAGAGTCTTTTATGGTTTGTCTCCCTCTCTGGTTTCATCTTGTTTCATTTTTCCCTCCCTTCCCCTGTGGTCTTGTTTCTCAAATTCCTCATGTCAGTGAGATCATATGATTAATTGTCTTTCTCTAATTGACTTATTTTGCTTAGCATAATACCCTCTAGTTCCATCCACGTCATTGCAAATGGCAAGATTTGGGGTTTTTGTATTTTGGGGTTTTTTTTGATGGTCTTGAGTACAATTGAGGACTAATAGAAAATAAAACATGCAGTTATGTCGTGTAACTATGATGTGGCAAAAAAAACTTCCATGGTGATGACTCGAGAGCAGCCCCACCTTCCACAGCTAAAGCAGAATGAAAGACAATAAGCCTGCTGTTCTCAGTCTTCAAGTGTCAGAGCTTTCGCTATGCTCAGACTGCTAAAGACACCCACTGTGATCGTGGGCTACCAGGATTAGCAGTGTCCACCAGATTCTGTCCATGCTTTGTGTTACTAGGGTGTATACTCTTAGTGTTGCTCATTTACAAATCTGATAATAACCCAGAGTAAAAAGAGTTGTCTTAATCACCATTATCACCCGTTCATGAAGGTGGACCTGTCGTTGATGTCTGCTTAAATCAAATGATAATATATATTACATATATAGTATATATTTTATATATATATATATATATGTATAGCATCTTATGGAAGAAAATAAAATAGCAATGATGACTACTATTTACCAAGTTCATATTAAGTTCTAGGAATTGCTCTCATTCAATGCTTAATCCAGCTCTAGCAAAGAGATGCTATTACTATCTTCATTTCATAGGCAGAAATACTAGGAATTAAGAATAGAGTAAGCAGGGCACCTGGGTGGTGGGTTAAGCTTCGGCCTTCGGCTCAGGTCATGATCTCAGGGCCCTGGGATCGAGACCCACGTCGGGCTCTCTGCTCAGCAGAGAGCCTGCTTCCCCCTCTCCTTCTGCCTGCCTCTCTGCCTTCTTGTGATCTCAGTCTCTCTGTAAAATAAATAAATAAAATCTTTAAAAAAAAAAAAAATAGAAGTAACCTACCTAAGATTACGTATGGAGAAGAGCTGGGATTCACCCCAAAGCAATATGGTGATTCTAAGAGCCCACGCTGTTCTCAACTTCTTTACACTGCAACAGAAGGAGACTATGCTGTCTTCCTCGATGAAAGGACTTAATTCCACAGTAAGTTAGTCCTTCCAAGGTTGACATATACACCTAACATCAATCAAATCAGACTGCCAATAATGTTTTGTTTCCAACTGAATAAAATGATGTTAAGTTATATAAAGAAGGCTAAATAGTCAAACTAGTCCAGAAAATTGTGAAAGAAAAAAATGACAAGGTTACATCTTCAGTATTTCAACTTATCATAAAGCCACCGAATCATGACATGGTGTGGTATTAGCATAACAATAGACAAATGATCACTTGAGCAGACTAGAGGTTAGATACAGATACAAGTATACGTGAGAACTTAACTTATTGTAGAAGCAACATTTTATTTCAGTGGAAAATAATGGTCTTAAAAAAATGGTACTGACCTGACAGTCCGTGTGTAAGAAAAAAAGATCTTTCTATTATATCATAACTAAATTCCAATAAATTAAAATTTTAATGTGAAAAAATAGAAAGCTTAGAAAAAGAATTTTATATAATTTAAAATTAGACAGACCTTTCCAAAGAAAAACAAAACAAAACAAAAACCAGAAACTATGACTTAAAAGAAAAGCTGGGGGCACCTAGGTGGCTCACTTGGTTAGGGGTCTGCCTTCAGCTCACGTCATGATCATGGGGTTCTGGGATTAGAGCCCCCATGTAGGTTGGGCTCCCTGTTCGGAAGGGAGCCTGCTCTTCTCCCTCTGCCCCTCCCCACCCTACTTATGCACTCTCTCTAATAAATAAATTAAATCTTTAAAATTAAAGAAAAAAGATTTTTAAAAAAGAACAATAGTTATATATAGCTAGAAAATAATTTGATTGTTTCTTGCTGGCCATAAGACTCCCTCAAAAAAGAAGAAAAAACAAAAACAAAAAAAAATGTTAAACTCCAAGAGATAGATTGGTAAAATACAGCTGTAACACACATTATAGAAAAATGGGTTATTTCCCCATAATATACAAAGAACTTCTAATAATTTAAGATAAAAAGGTAATTCAATAGAAAATAATGTGCAAAATATGGATAATTTAGAGGGGAGATATGCAAAGGGTCAATAATATTTGGAAATATTTATACCTTGCCCAAAAAAGCCAAGAGAATGCAAACTAATTAGAGAAATAAGTAATAATTCAGAAATAATTAGAGAAATAATAAAGTAATAAACAAGAAAAAACAAAAAGGACTGTAATTTTAATAGTTTGTGAGGAAGCAGATCATGGAAACTTTCATTGTCTGTGATAAAGTGAATTACCTCAACCTTTTAGAAAGTAATCCCTCAATAATGATTAAAATTAAACATAATATACCTTCTGGCATAGCAATTCTTGCTAATCTATCCAATAAAAAACAAATACAACAATATGTATGCATATATTTTCAAATATTGTTTTTAGCAGTAAGGAAAGTAAGGAAATGTCAATAGGATAAAAACTGAATAATTTTTTTTTAATTTTAAAGAATTTTAATACAAACTTAATATAAACTATTTCAGTCCCTCTTAACATGTAAGACACTGACTCAAAATACTTTTATACCGTTTTTTTCAAGTATTGCACAATATAGGTACAAAATTAATATTTACGATTACATTTTCTTCCATAATATATAGCAAAAATCTTTAAACCTTTAACAGAAAATACATTTTTTTTGAAAAAGCAAATATTCGTACATTTTAATTCCACCACTAAAGGAATATCCTGTACACAATTTTGAGAATAGTTGATGTCTTTAAGACGGATATTTTACAATTTCAGTAAAAAAAATACATGAAGCTGCGGCTGTCACAGGTCACTGTAGTAAAAAGATATAAATGCAATACCGTGTCGTAGAAACAGTATATACATCCTCTGATATTTTACAAACTTTGTACTAAATTAAATTATACAATTAGAAAAGACCAATAAACCCACTTATTAGTGCCAATTTTTTATAAAAAAAAAAATCAGCCATGTCCTTGCTATATCTTAAATACTGTAAGAGGCCATATCTGAGAGTATACTTTAAAATATACAGTCAGTATAAAATAACTTTGTGCGTGGTTGGCAAATGAAAAATGATGCAGGTTTTATTTTTGTAACCAAGCTTGAATGTATCCTTACTATAAGCTTAAAAAAAAAAAAAAAAGAAAAAAAAAACTCAAGGAGGTGAAAAAAAAAAATCCCCCTTGGGCCCGTGCATTTTAACTTGCAGGATTCTTTTTTTTTTTTTCCTTTTTTAGTTAGCCATGACAGGCTGGAATTGCTGGTTAGAATACTGCATGTTATTTAAGCTAAAATTCAAGCCATCTACAAAAGACTTCTGGTTGAGGCCTCCATAGGCCGCAAACACATCAAAGGCATTACTGTACTGGAGAGGACTGAGGTTAAGGGGGCTGTCACCTGGGAACATTCCATTGGTACTACTACCTTGACCATGTTAGGAAAAATAAATTCCTTGGCATTGGGGAAAAGAGCAGAGGCTTTCTGCTGCGGCTGAGGTGGCGGCGGCGGTGGAGGCTGGGAGGGCTGCTGCTGCTGCTGGGGCTGCTGCTGGCTGCCCAGGCCGAGCCCGTACAGAGTGCATTGAGGAAGAGATGGCTTTCTGCTTCAAGAGGTCATTCACATTCAAGCCGAGGTCGATAGGAGAAGTACGTGCAACCTTGTTGCTGCGGCCACTATTCTTCATTTTGGTAGAGCCGAACTTGGTGGCAGCAAAAGTGGCAGTGGTAAAGGTTAAAGGCTGAGTGGACCGGGGCATGAAGGTAGGGCTTACAGCAACAGAGTGACCAAAGGGAGGCGACGGAGAGCTGGACACTGATGAGGCTGGGTCACTGATGGGCATAAAAACCTGGGCCTCTGGGTTAAAGCTGTTTTTGATCTCCTTATCCAACTCACATCCATTTTCATTATTATCATCCACATAAAGCACCTTCACTGGTCCCTTTTCACCAATTTGGTAGGAAACCTCAAATGGGTCGATCCAAACACTAAGATCCTGTGGCAGATTGCCACGAACATCATCCATGTCCAAACCACTCTCTTTGGACGCTTGTTCAATCACTGGGTCCACTTTCTCCCCTATGTGTATACATCTAAACCCTGATCCTTTGTATGGCTTTTCAGGATACCAGTGCCCTTCATATTTCTTCTTAAGAAGTCTTTCAAGCTCTTCACCAAAAATGTTGACACGTCTCCTGGGAAGCTTATTGTACAAATATGAAATAATAAAATTTAGTGCTACTTGGATTTCAAGCTGCATAGCTGCTATGCCACAAAGTGAGATTTGTGTTTCAACTTCCCCCCACACACGCACACAAAAGTGCTCAGTTTGTGGCAGAGAAACAAATTTTCATTCAAAGTGCTGGTACTTTGTAGATGATCCTTCACCTTCAGTGGTCTTGCTCGGGCTGCTTCCACCACAGAGCTGGCCGCGGGGCGGGGGAGAAGGGGCGGCAGGGCGGGGGCTCGGGAGGATCGCAGCGGCCAGCAGGCTGAATGCAAGACGGCGTCGCCGTCGCCGGGCGCAGGACGGGGGCCTCGGCGCGGGCCTCGGGAGCTCGCCCCTGTGGCTCGGGGTGGCGGGGACAGGTCAGGCGAGCGCGCTCACTTCTCCACACAGCCCGGTGCCCGGCCCAGCATCCCCGTAGTATGACCACGGCGCGCAGGGCCAGAGCTTCGCTCCTTCTCAAAAACTGAATAATTTGTTTTCAGTCATGAAAGGAATATTATGAAACAGAAAAAGAATGAGTCTATCCTCTATTGTTAAGTGTAAAAATTAAGATGCAGATTAACAGGTGTAGAATAAACATATCTTGTAAAAAATTTAAAAAAGAGAAAGCTTATATATGTGTGGGTATATTTGCTTTGGTTATATGAGCATACCAGAAAGTATGGGAGAATATATCCCAAAATATTACCTATTCCTTTTAAGACGGTAGCTGGCAGTGGAGAGGGATGGAAAGAAGGTAGAGGTGAAAAGCCATAATCCACTATATATCTATATCCATATCCATATCCATATCTATAATAAATATATAAATACTATATATATATACGCTTTCTCTAGTTTCAAGATGCAAATCTAATATCTGAAATTAGAAAGTAATGTTAACAATTTTAAAAGAAAAGGATGACATTTTGAAAGAGAAAATTTAATTTTATTTCAACAAATATTTATTGTACAATTTATTCCATGGGAGAAGCTTTGCCAGGGAGTCCATTGTTAAGAGGAATTGCTATATGGAGTCAAGTATTCCACACTGTTGGTCCTTGTATATCCATATGTTGTATTGATTAAGTAGTCTTAGAGTTAAGCAATCACATGTAGACATGAAGGCATCCAAAAAAATAATGACTGAAAAGAAAAATGGAAATCTAAGAGCCACTCAACTAAAAAATAATTATGGTAGGCAAGACACCTCTGAAATAAGCATTTTATTTCTAGCCAATAACTATAATTCTATGTAAAAGATTTCAATGTAAAATTACTGTTTTAGAGAACATATCTCTCGCTTATTCAGGTCAGGAAGAAAGAGACTCTTTGGTCCTAGTTTTCTGGAATTCGGCGATATTTCATAATCCTTGTGACCCATGTATATATAAAAAAACATGGGAAGTTAAACTGAAAGTGTTAATCTCATACATTTTGGCCATACTATAGTAAATATGGTCTTAAGCCTAGGAAAGAATAGAATACAATATTTAGCTAGCTGGCTCCTTAAAAATCTTAGACACATTTATTTTTAATAATGGCTGCAGGATATTTTCAGGAAGGTAATCCAATTAGATGCCACTTCTCTTAGCTTACTGACCATAAGGACTCTGGCCTTCTCCACATAAAAGTCCTTCAAAAAATTTCTGTAGAAGTAGATTCATGTCTTCCAATTCAATATTGTCAAAAAGACATTTTATTTCTAACTTTTTAAATGAGAAAAATACCTCATTTCTAGATGTAAACATTTATAGTAGAGAAAATTGGATTTTTTTCCCCAAAGATCAAATGACTGTCTCCAGTGTCATTACATCAAATCTCTTAATCTCTTCTGGATATCTTATCCAAGATTTATCTCTTTATTTTAAAGATTTTATTTAATTTGAGAGAGAGAGCGTGAACGTGAGTGAGGCGAGGGTCAGAGAGAGAGAGGGAGATGCAGAGTCCCCACTGAGCAAGAAGCCCCACAGAGGGTTTGTTCCCAGGACTCTGGAATCATGACCTGAGCTGAAGGCAGATGCTTAACTGGGTGAGCCACCCAAGCACCCTTCAAGTTTTATGTTATGAATGGTTTTTCTCAGCCTCAATACCAAGTTCCAAATCAATTTACTATTAGCTCGACTTCACAGACTGTCTCCTAAGTTTTAATTCTTTCAAGTGCTGCCAGACCTTGACCTGAACTCGGAATGTTCTGGCTTGAGAGGCAAAGAAGTGGTATTCCACATATCAGTAGAGTTGAATTTAGCTATCATAACCCTTCCATTTTTCATGTATGTGACAAGTATCAAGAAGCCCTGAGTTTGACCTTGACTCCTTTTTTTTTGTGTCCACTGAGCATTGCACCTCCAAGACAAATAGAATCCTGTATCTTTTCTACAGCCTTTGCTCTTTAGGTTTCTTTGATCTTCTCTACATCCAGACACATCCGCTTTGCTCATAAGGAACACATTTAAACCTTCTTTTCGCCTTAGCACAGTGTGGGCCGCTCCAAGAAGTTTTTAAAATTAACAGTTGCGAGCCATGTAGTAAAATCTGAATAGATACTGGGTCATTGCTAATTATAAATTAGGACACAGTCATCAAGCAACTAGACAACCGACATGTGGTGGGAGCCCATTTTGTTGCCACTTATTAATAAGAATGCCCTCTGAAAATCCCAGGTGATATTCCTTCTGGAAGAAACTCTTTTCCCTTTGACTTAAGATAGAATATGTTGTTGGTCCTTCTCTATCCTAATTTTTGTTCCTTTTTTCTGACTTTGATTTTGTATAGAGTTACAAATGTGGCTGTCAATATATATTTACTCTGGAAATATGTCTTTTAAATTTTCAAAATAACTATGCTAAGGGAAAACATATAATCTAATCAGCTGTGAGTACGGTTACTTAATGAATTCTGTCTCTGTGTGCATGGCATTAAATGGGCATACAATTTAGGCCCTGCCATCAAGAAGTTTACAGGCTATTTAAGAGATGAAATATATACTCCAAAATTTAAGAGACATTGCAAGACAATGATAAGAGAGGAACCAGAATAGTATGGAAAAAAGTGATTTTTTTAATGGCCTATATACATTTTTCTAGGGTTCTTTTACCCCCAAAGCATGAGCGTGTTACCACTATAGCCTTAAAAATTTTAGCCAAAAAAAAAAAAAAAAATTTAAACAATGTTTAATATTCCATTACAAAATGTTTCTTTTTTTCTGGTGCTCAGGCCCATGTGTTAGTTAAACAGGATCATCCTTTGCTTGCCTTTTTCAAGGCTTATCTCTTATATCTGAGACTAGAATTTGCTATTGCTTTACTTTCTACATGATGCACATGTGAGATTCAGAAACTCAATTGTGCATCTTCAGAAAATGCAAAGTCTGATTCCTCCACTCTCACATCAAAAAAAAAAAAGAGTAGTGACATATTTAGAGTACATACTAATAATGCAAAGCAGGGAGTTCTGATGTTTCATTTAATTGAGTTATAAACAAGAAAACTGTCAAATCCTGCCGCTGCCCCATTGATGCCTGCGGATGTGTGAATTTCCTCCATGTGTGTGCTCTGTGTCCTTTAGAACACCCACAGTGGAGATGAATCACTAAGGTGTGTATTAGTCTGACAGTCCTAGAAAGTATCACGACGAAAAGCCAAACCCAGGAAACAGCATTTCATTTAGTTCCTGGTGTACCGCTAATTGATCCCAAACCCTTCATTACTGTCTAGTGCAAAAGGCTAAGTCGAAAGGAGGCATTTAGAAAGTGGCTTAAGTGAAAACACGGCAAAATTCTAGGTCTTGTGAACTTCACTTGCTCTGTTCCTATGTTGTCACACTGATTCTAAATTTATCTTTTATTTCAGGTCACTTGGAAACCCCCACTCATGCAGAATGGAGACATGCTTAGCTATGAGATCCGCATGCCGGATCCTCGTATCACAATAACCAATGTGACTCCCTCAGTGTTAAGTCAAGTAATTACTCATCTGATTCCTTTCACTAATTACTCTGTCACCATTGTGGCTTGCTCAGGAGGTAACGGGTACCTAGGAGGGTGCACAGAGAGTTTACCTACCCATGTTACCACCCACCCAACCGTACCTCAGGGCATTAACCCTTTGTTGGTGGTTCCACTAAGTGAATCATATGTTGGAATTTCGTGGCAGCCACCATCCAGACCAAACGGACCCAATTTGAGGTAAGAGAAAGTGACTGTGCATTTGGATTTTGCTATGGTCTTATCTCCAGGAAGGAAGGAGAGAAAGCAAGAAAGAAGGAAGGGAGGCTTTTACTCACGTATGAATGTAGAACTAATTCCTAATTGGATACCCCCACTCGTAACTTGAATACAATTTCACATTGTGTATCTCGACTTATATGGAACCATAGAAGTTCAAGATAGAAATATAATTTTCTGAAGCTCTAAAACCCCTTCAAACAACAATCACTGTTCTCTAACATTTTTGATGTAATCCTTCTCTTGACTTTCAGAATATGTTTTTATTATATGTTAGACAAACTCGATGCCTATTCCGAATGATACATTTACACAAAATGCCTCAAAATTCTGAAGCTAACACAATAATTCTCTGGCAGGGTATTATTATCTGGAAACTTGTAAAGAATGTGGTCAGGGACATAGATAAGATGAAAGAAACGTGTGTGATTCTGAAATAGCTTTTTAACAACCTCAACTTGACACTCAGCCAAGAGTAGCAAGTTGATAATATTATCATTATTTATAAAGCACTGATGGGTTGATGTCTTAGAAAACCATTAACTTTATAAGCATTTTGTATTTCCACTTTGTGTGAAACTGGCGATAATGTTTTGGCAAATCTGAAATAGAAGAAATCTAAAATGTTATCATTCTTACTGATAATAGTAAAATGTGAATGTAGCTGATTGTTTCAAAATAATTGAATACCTGAAACTTGAGCCAGAAGACAGTGATTATCTGGAAAAAAAAAAAACTTCATGATTTTAAATTAAGATGTTTTCTTTTCGTTTATGTGCACACACCAGACACTCATACTATGAAACAACCTGAGTTTTGGTAATAACATTAGTTGAGATAATCCCAATGTTTCTGCTTGTCTTTTGCTTTAGATATGAGCTTCTGAGACGTAAAATCCAGCAACCACTTGCATCAAATCCCCCAGAAGATTTAAATCTGTGGCACAATATTTATTCAGGAACTCAGTGGTTTTATGAAGATAAGGGTCTTAGCAGGTGAGATTACAAAAACTATAAAAACAAATGCTGGCATTTAGTCTTGAGCACGTTGACTAGTTCAGAGTATCTTTGTGTCTTCATTGTGTGCGTATGTTATCAATTGTGCAATAAAACATGTTCCGTGATTATCTGTGGCATTAATCATCGAACTGCAACAGTCAGCATGTTTCAGGTTTGCCATCTTAACTGTATACTTAAAATAAGCCTTTTGAATTCGAACTTGTACATGTTTAAGCTCTAACAAGACATGAAAACTTAATAGAGGAATTTGGAAAAACTGAACATCTCTAAAATGGGGGAGGAGGGGAGAATGACTGGGCACTTACCAAATGCTTAGTACTTCTGGAAAATAATTGTTACAGGTCACTGATCCAGCCCACAAAAAATTGTTTAGTTGGCACACCTCAGATTTGAAAGAATTCAACCTAGGGTTTAAAGGCATCAGGAGACAGGGAAACAGGATGTCAGTGAAGAGCACCTTGTGGGAGAGCCCGCTGACCTGGGTGGGTTTCATCCAGTACTGGAGAACCAGGTTTGGGACTTCACGCAAGTCATGTAACTTCTCCAGGCTTAACTTTGTCGATAAAATGAAGATTTTGGACGGAATTGAATAATTTCTCAGCTTTGATGAGTCCAAGCAATGTCATCAAATCCCCAGAAAACAAAACAAAACAAATACTGTTTTATGAATGCTTTTCAGATGTGTTTTTCAATAACTTTTCTATAAGCTTTATTATTTCCCTGGACTCACCACTGACTGGCTCTACTCTGACCGCTGTTTACAGCTCTGGCCTTGACTCCCTCCTCTTCCTCACCGAGGCTTGTCCCAACCTCGTTCACCTCACTTCCAGGGCCTGTGATGTGCCACACTTCCTGGCTCAGCTTCTCCCCATCACTGCCTTCTCTCTGTCTGACTAGCTTATCCATCTCACGCTGGCCGGGAAGTTTTCTAGTGGGCTTCCCTGCCCACTCTTCCCGGTCTGACTCAGCTGCCCCTCTATATTCTTACAACACCCTCACATATCACTAGAGTCACTAATGTACTGGCCTGGGGACTTGTCTGGACACTCCATTGTGTTGTCAAATCCACCCTGAGGCAGGGCTTTGCCTTCATGACTTCTGAACCTTCAGTCCCTAGACTACTGTCTGCACATTCTGGGCCCAGGAATAGTTGTTAAATGAAAGAATATGTTAACTCAGGAAAGGGTGGTTGTTTCATTTCTCTGTGACTTAGGAATGTTAATTGTATTGTTATTCTCTTCAGGGGAATGGATAGAACTAGGGAAAGTCTCCATCCCTCTTAAAGGATTGTGATGGGAAAACCTTATAGATATTGTAAGGTTCTGAGGGGCGGGGAGGCAGCATGAATCTGATGAAACTATAGAGTGAACCACAGGAAATTGGCATTTTCTGGTAAGTCAACCTAAATTATGGTCACTAGACTGTTCTGCACTATTTTTAATTATTTACTTCATCCAACGTCATTCTATAATTACCACTTCAGTTGAAGAAATTCATATATTCAGCAATTTCTTCTTGCTGAAAGGCACTAGGATAAGACAAAAATGAACTCAGCATAACCCTTAGCCTCAGAGACCTCACTCACAGTTCAGTGGAGGAAAACACACCACACCCACGGCTATGTGAATACTACTTCCTTCTTTTTGTTAAGGTTTTATTTATTTTAAAAATTTTATCTATTTGTTTGACAGGCAGAGATCACAGGTAGGCAGAGAGGCAGGCAGAGAGAAAGAGGGGGAAGGGGAAGCAGGCTCCCTGTTGAGCAGAGAGTCCGATGCGGGGCTTGATGCCAGGACTGTGGGATCATGACCTGAGCCAAAGGCAGAGGCTTTAACCCACTGAGCCACCCAGGTGCCCCTAAAGTTTTATTTATTTATTTGAGAGAGAGAGAGAGAGAGCATGAGGGGGAGGGGTGGAGCAGGGGTCAATCCCAGGACCCTGGGATCACGACCTGAGCCAAAGGCAGATGGCTTAACCAACTGAGCAACCCAGGTGCCCTCATATTAATTGCTGTCATCCCAGTTCACTACTTAGTCACCAGTACTGCATAGGGAAATCATATAGAAAAGTAGCTTTCTACAATCTGTGAACTCTGAAGGCCTTAAATATACCATTTTCTAAAATAAACAGACCTTGACTATTTAACATTACTGAATCAGATGTTTAGCCATGAGATGCTTGAAAAAGAGAATAAACCTCAGAAAGTTAATGTTTCTTTGTAGAAGAAATACAAAGTTATAAAAGAGGGCCAAAGCCAAATACTTATTATTGAATTTTTAGTGATACCTCTAAGAATTTTTTTTTAGATTTTTTTTTTTTTAGATTTTTTTTTTTTACTTATTTAACAGAGAGAGACACAGTGAGAGAGGGAACACAAGCAGAGGGAGTGGAAGAGGGAGAAGCAGGCTTCCTGCTGAGCAGAGAGCCTGATGCAGGGCTCGATCCCAGGACCCTGGGATCATGACCTGAGCCGAAGGCAGACGCTTAACGACTGAGCCACCCAGGCGCCCCACCTCTAAGAATTTTTAATGAGAAGTCCAAGTCTAAGATTTAAGAAAAGAGATATAGTTAAATCCCCAGAAATCAAGTTGAAATGTAAGGTGACATAAACATAGGGATGACAGCTACTTCTAAAAGGAAAGTATACATCTAACAAAATATGCTGAGTGGTATTTTGACTAGCCTCATAATACTAAATGTCAAGGGATTTTTTTTCCCCGCTAAGACTAGCAAAAAAAAAAAAAAAATTCTTTTTTATTCAAATAACTGCTATGACCCATGTAAGCAGCTTGTGGTAAAAAATAATTTGTATTTCTTTTTAATATTAAAAATAAACAGTGTGAGTCTTCATATGACGAGAACATTTTTTTTCTAGCCCTCTACCCTTTGTAAGTCCAAAAAAAAAAGAAAAAAACGAAGCTAGGGTCCCTTTCAGCCCATGGAGGGTTCTCTCACAGCTCTGAGAAAAAACTGGAAATTAGTCCACTGATGGGCACTGTGTGCTGTGACCGTTCTTCTTCTACAAAGTGATCTTTCTCAGGAGAGGCTGCCATTACCCACCTTGACTGCTAGCAGCTAGGGCTCACGGCCCCTGCTGGTAAGCCAGGGGTCTCTCAGACTGCAGAGGGGAGGACCCGAGCTCTCAGCTCACTTTGTTACACACCTGTCTCACAGCTCCTTAATGACCCTACCCTTTGGCTTTTGTCTTCTTGACTTATTTGTTTGGTTGCTATTTTTTGGAGTGGGGAGGACTAATTGAATTCTAAAGCCTTTAAGAGAACAAGCAATTTCCTATTCTCCTCAGATTCCTTCATTCCTTCTTTCTTTCTTATCTTACATATACATAAATAAGTGGAACACTGAAGTGTCTCTCTCCATCTTGACCTGATATCACCACAGCTATATCTAGAGTCCATTTTTAAAATGGCACTTTTCTTGATATAAAAAGTAAAATTAAGATTCACTGGGCATCCCTTTATGAACATATCTGTGAGTGTAAATATAAATTGAAGTCAATTTCCTTGGTCAAATGATCTATTTTGGTTAGCTGTATGTTTATGATAGATAGAAAACACACCAATTTAATATAAATTGTTATTATATTCTGAAGTTCAAATCATTCTAGTAGTTATTTGTCCCATTTTATCTCCATGCACAGAATAGAATATTCTGAGCTAATTATCTAAATAATTTAGTTTAAACAAAAATAGTGTTTTGTTCCTATGATTGTCTTAGGTAAGGGGTGGTTTTATCTGAGCTACACAGTTAAGTTGTCTCATTATTGAATTTTTGCTCTATATAGACATGAACTCCATGTAACTGTAAGTTTATATGATTTGTCAGTTTCTAACTTTTCTTCCTTAATAATTCTGTGAAAAATAGTCAAGTTATGGTTGTTGGGGGAACCATAACTTTGGGTTCCCTGACATTTTCATCACTTGGAAAAACTGGTGAACATGCTGTTATCATCTGATGCTGAGGTGAGCCAGGCAAGGTTTAATGGGGGGCAGCGACCTCCTCATTGTAAACATCAGCCCACCCTTATGATTTCCAGTGCCTTGTTTTCTGAGTGATCAGATAAAACTACCAAGAACACAGTGATGGCATGCCCTCCTTTTTGCTTTGGATTTGATGCAGGAGGAACAAGTTATAAGAAATAATAAGTTATTTTTTCTATTTTAAGGAAAATCTTGACTTGTAGATAATAGTACCTTAGCTACAATTAAATTTATAAAGGGGGGGGGTATGTTCCAACTCCTGTTCCTTTTCTAAATGTACTTCTTTGCAATGATAGTCTGGAAAGAGACTTCCATGTGACTCCTCAAGGATCCACTAATTGTCTTATCTTTAAATGAAAGTATTCAGGGTGCCTGGGTGGTGTAGTTGGTTAATTATCTGACTCTTTATTTCAGTGTGGGTCATGATCTCAGGATCCTGGGGTTGAGTCCCACATCTGGCTCCATGCTCAATGGGGAGTCTGCTTGAGGATTCTCTCTCTCCCTTTGCCCCTCTACCCCGCCTCTAAAATAAGTAAATAAATCTTTTTTAAAAAGATTCTATTTAGGGGCGCCTGGGTGGCTCAGTGGGTTAAAGCCTCTGCCTTCGGCTCAGGTCATGATCCCAGGCCCTGGGATCGAGCCCTGCATGGGGCTCTCTGCTCAGCAGGGAGCCTGCTTCCTCCTCTCTCTCTGCCAGTCTCTCTGCCTACTTGTGATCTCCGTCTGTCAAATGAACAAATAAAATCTTTTAAAAAATTAAAACAAAAATAAAAAAATAAAGATAAAAAGATTTTGTTTATTTATTTGACAGAGACATAGAGCCAAGAGAGCACAAGCGGAGGGAATGGCAGAGGGAGAGGGAGAAGCAGGCTCCCCACTGATGAGGAGCCAAAGGTAGATGCTTAATCTTCTAAGCCACCCAGGTGCCCTGTGAATAAATCTTTTAAATAAATAAATGAAAGTATTCAAAATTAAATATTCATCTTATTTTCAAAAAATAGTTGGACTTGAGTGTTTTAAAATTAAATTCTTTAGCTAAATATATCATAAAATCTAAGTTTAAATTTTATTGGCATAGATTCTAATTTTTTTAAACCTTCCAAAATGAAATGTTTCAAGCCCTAAAAGAGGATGTAGTTTCTGGGAGATAATATTCAAAAGAATAGACCTTTCATTCCCCTCCTTTGCAATAAGATCAAATGTACACAGATGACATGTCCTGCTTTGCTAATATGGAAAGACAGGGCCAGTTCCAGGAGACCTGGTGGGATCTGCCAAGGGAAGGCAGGGGGAGGTAGGAAACCCTCTCCCCACCCATCCGCCCCCCCCCAGATGTAGCCTATGTATCCTATAGAAGCCAGGGACTGCTGGGACCTTCAGCCTTACCCTTTTATCTTCTAACCTCTTCTAAATACCTTGCTCCTGGGCTTCCCTCTCTTCTGGTTCTTCTTCTGGGTGTTCTTTTCACAGGCAGCTCTGGCCACCGCTTTGTATTTGGGTTTTCACGCTTTTGTAGAACTGTGGTTACAGTAAACAGTGTCAGTTGCAAAAAAAAAAAAAAGAAAGAAAAGAAAAGAAAAGAAAAAAAGTGGAAGTGGAGGGAAGGCTTTTCTCCCATGACCACTAATGTGAAGTAGATCCTCTTATTGTCTTCATTAATGTCAAAATGTGAATAAAAGTCGGGTCTCAGAAAGCCAACTTCTGTACACATTGTTGTGCCATCTCATAGGAAGAGGCTTATTCAAAATGAGCAAATCTGTGTCTATTTCACATTTAAATTAAAGTAGTAGAGTCATAGTGTCTCCACTGAGATTTTTTTTTCATTGCTCTAAATTTACCTCAAGCTATCCTTTTGCAAGTGCCATTGTATGAAACCTTGCCTCATGAAAAATGAGTCTCCAAGTGTGGAAGAATGCATTTTTGTAATAGGAAATTTTTTTCACTCATGTTTTATTCAAAACCAAAAACCAAACAGAACCCCCCCCCAAACTAGTTTCTCTGCATTTTTTTCTAATGTGATGACATAGTAGAGTAAAGCAAGAAATTACAGCAAAATTATTTTAGGTGTGGCATTCTGGCAGCACGATTGTAGACGGCCACAGTGATATGACAGGAGCAGCTTGCCCTCACAATCTGGAAAGTACTGTGTTATGGAAACTTTCAAGGGTTATAAGCATTACTCTTCAATATCAAAAGAAAAAAATCTTCAGTAGCATTTTTAGAAATGGTAAGTAAGTGGTATAAAGAACAAGCAGATACTGTCAATGAAATACATATATATATACTGCAGACTTAAGCAGGAGAAACAAGTGTTGCATTTTTGCTTGCTTATTTGCTCATTCCCACAAAGGATTTGGGGATGTAAGGAACAGTGTGCTATCTGAGGGTTCTCGTATCCTCCCATGTGTGATGCTGTACGGCAGCACATGCTGGGCTGTGGCAGATGTGAGGAAGAGTTAGTGGAAGAAGCAAGTGAGTAGCCTGCATTTTCAGAAGCATGATTTATATTGGTGACAATATTGACACATGAATTCTGTTAGGACATCAATAAAGTTGACACGTTTTTAATTCTGATGAAAATAACCTGAGGCATTCTGTGGCTGCACTGAAGAATTTTATTGGTTACAAAAACACATCAGACCCTTTCAAGATACAAGCCTTCACACGTTTTGCCCTGGAATGTTGCTTCGCATTAGACAAATGTCTTCATTGCACAAAATGCCACTTGTCATCAGTACCTAGCCCAAATATTACCTCCTCAGTGAAGACTATATGACTGGATGAGGTTTAGCTAGATGCTCTATCTGAACCATGTTGGAAGAAAAGGGAATAAATGACCCATATTTTAGGAGTTCTCATTTAAGAACATATTTCTGTAAATATGTATGTTTCCAGTAGAACAGATACCATGTTCATTATGTTTAGCATCTAGAATGTTGTTAGTGTTCAGCAAATATTCTTAAATGAATGAACAAATGAATGAATGAATGAATGAATGAATGAATGAAAGAAATGATGTAGCAACATGAGAGACAGTATAATGTGTAAAAGAAACATCTTGCTAAGTTTTACTAGGGCTTATTTCTTTGTTGGATAGGTAGATATTTGTGACACTACTTTACCAAATCATATATGACCTGAAAGTTATGAGACTGAATACTTTAGTAATTATGAAATATCTATTCATTCATTTATGAAATTTTCTACTCTGTAAATAAACAGATTCCTGCATCATAAAAACTTCAACATCTAAACGGAACCTTACTTTCTAATTCACTTGAGCAAGAACAACTGAACCTTGAAATGAGTACATTACCATAAATAAGTTTTTAGTATAAATTATCTTTTACAAGGAAAAATACCATAATCATTTCTTATAACACAACAAAGTTTTCTGTTTTCTGTGTATTGGTGAAAGGAGACCTTGAGGGTGGTCTCAGACAAATGAGTAATTTAGAGAATAAGTATTGTAATAGCCCAGTCTTCCTAAATTGACCTCAAACAGTTGGTTTTACTGGCTACGGAATAAACCCTATATGAAGTGTACATTCACTTCGCAGATTTAAAAAGCTGTTTCTTACAGAATTTAAAATGGTGCTTTTTGAAGACGGCCCTACGAAACACAATTAGTATAAATACTGAGAAGAAATTGTTTTGATATACCTAAGTTTTGCATGAGTATATGATATCAATGAGTCTAGCATTTTTTTCTTTTAAAAGTATCTTTTTATTATTAACTAAATGGAATGTCACATTTGATGTCAATAATCAACACCTCAGTCCATCCAAAAACGAGCATACCTCAAGTGGACAGAAAAAAACAAAACAAAAACCTCTTTAAGTATACTAATACATATATTCTTTTTTGACATGAAGTGGCAAAATATAAACTGACACATGTAGTCATAAGTATATACACTGACAAACATAAAGATTAGGTTTTGGATGCAATGAAAATGATGTATTTTAGTATTTTATTGAAGAGAATTCAAGATTTTATATCCTTAAAAACTTAACCATTTGAAAGTTAAAGAAAATGCAAAAGACAGATGCATGACATCAAGTCAAATCCCTATTGATTTCCCAATTAAATAAAATGATGAATAATGGAAAGAATTTAAGATTAGAAATGAGACTAGAGGCTTGCTTAGTCATCTTAACTAGTTGTAGAGTCTTACGCAAATCCACTTAACTTCTCAGGGTCTCAGTTCTCTTATCTGTAAAATGTAGCAGGTATTTTATTATTTGAAGTGGAAATATTCTACAGCCATGTCTCACTCAAAAATTTTAATATTACTTTGGAAATGGGCACTCCAATTATCTATATGACCCCAATTTCTTCTGTGCACGTATAAATTGTATATTTCAGCACAGCCAAATTATGATGGAATAGCCTTAAATCCCTACAGAAGTTGTTTACAATGTATCATTTAGTCAGTGATGTTAATTCCAGTTGCAGAAAAGAATCACACAAATGGTATCACTTTAAAGCCATAAAGATTACTAAATGTATAATAGCATAGACATGTGAAAGAAAGATTCAACTGTTGTAGGAGAGATTAGGCATCCAGACTCTGGCTAAATTTGTGTTAAGCCATTTCATGAAATAAAACACAATTAAAAATATTTCACTCTGGGAGAAAGGTAATGAAGCCAAGGTCGCTGGTTCAATTCCCAAGTGAGCCATTAGCTTTTATATCATTCCGTTGTCACAGGACTCGCTACCTCTTATCCCCAGCTCACCATCTTTCAAATTCATACTAGTGGTTACAGAGGAAATTTGGTGAGACTGGATATGTAAGCAAAATCTATCCCCAGTGCTAGAAAAATAACTCAAAGGTCAAGCCCCAGTGATATGACATCATCCAAGTACTGGCAGATCAGATTATCCTTATGATGATTACTACTATTATCGCCATCATTATTATGGTGGGAGCATTGCATCGTGGCTAAAAGAGCAAGCTCTAGAATTGGACTGTCTGGGTTTGAATCTCTACTGTTCCACTTACCAGCTTGGCAACTTGGACAAGTTATTTAACTCTTTGAGCCTTATTTTCCTCCTTTTCCAAAATAGTTGTACTCATAGGGTAATTGTGAGGAACAAGTGAGTTAACCCATGTGGAAAATCCCTGAAACATACTAACTACTAAGTAAATGCTATTATTATCTTTCAGCTGTCTTGCTCATGTTGATTATTTGGCACTTGCTGAAAAACATTTGTAGTAGTTTCCTCTAGCTGCTAGAAACGAACTGGGTGATATAAAACAATAGAAATTTATTGTCTTGCACTTCTGGAGGCTAAAAGTCCAAAATCAAGGTGTTGTTAGGGTCATGCTTCCTTCAGTCTCTGGAGAAAAATTGTTTCTTGCCTGTTCCAACCTCTGATGTTCCCAGTTGTTCCTTGACTTGTGATGGTATAACTTCAATTTCTTCCCATCTTCACATGTCCATCTTTTCCCTGTGTGTGTCTGTATCTGTTTCAAAATTTTCCTCTATTTTTATAAAGACATCAGTCCATTGCATGTCGGACTTGCCTGAAGCTAGTATGACCTCAACTTGACTATGTCTGCAAAATCCCTATCTCCAAATAAGTTCACATTCACGGGTACCAGGGGTTGGAACTTAAACATACTGGTTGGGGGTTGGGAGCACAGAATTCAACCCATTACAGCATACAAAGCAGAAAAAAAAAAAGAAAAGAAAAGAAAGAAAATAAGGCACGAGAAGAAAGGGTAAAGTGAACAAATGTAGAAAATCTGATGCTAGTACTTATTTGGGGGAAATAGGTAAATAGTCTCAAAGAAATCACTGTCCTTACCCACCACTACAACAGACCAACACCTTACGTGTGGCTGAGTCACAGCCCTGCAAAAATATCTTTGGACCATGAGTGAAAAACAAGATGACTTCAACAAGCAGTAGAATCAGACTTCAATATTGGTGGCAGCAAAATGCTGTGAGAATCCTGGCAGGATTATTTGACACAACCCTGTAAATGGCACCCCCCCCTTTGTCAAGCCTTAATAAGTTGTGACTTATTGAGACACATTCCATGGACCCTGCATTGGATGCAAGGTGTCTTGGATGACATCGTAAACCCAAAAAAGGTGATGATGATCTAAGGCCAGCATATTCCCTGAGTACTAGATGACCCCAGGGGTAGTGATGTATTGTGCAACATGTTTAAGCAAATTCATGGTCTAAGCCATTGTCCACTCAAAGCCTGACTGTGTCTATAAATAGCATTTTCCTATCTGGGTGGTTTTGAACCAAATGAAGAAAACATGATAGTCTTCTGCCCGAAAGAGCCAAAAAGGATTAAAAAAAAAAAAAATGATGGCTTTACTTTATCATTGATTTAATACATAACTTGGGAAGTCCTCATGATCTCACATCCCCATGTCCAGTTTTCTCCTTCTGCAAAGCAATATTCAGTTTCCACTGTATTGACTCAAGTAAATACGTTCACACGATAGCAAAATGCAGCTCGCTGTAGCAAAACTCTCGGCGGGAGAATGTTGTACCCTTTGGTCACAGTTACGATTTAATTTAGGGGTTTATCAGTCTTCCAATGAGATTATGGGAGGGAAGGATAGGTGTAGGAAGAAAACGGTGATGAGGGATTCTGATATTTGAAAATGGATGAGTTTCCCAAAAGAAGAGCATAAAACTGTCTGGATCAAATTCAGATAGAATGCTGGCCTGTTGCCAGGTTTGTAATTGCATCTTGAATTGAGCTGTAATCCTCACCACTTCCGAAAACAATAAGAGTGAGAAAACGATAAACCACATTTGTTTTAAATAGTGGTTATGTGCTTTAGCATTCCTAATAAAATATTTTCCCTGACACTGTGGTGAAGGCTCCAGAGCTACAAAGATCGTGGTATGTTTTTTGTGGAGGGAGGAAAAAGAAGATAATTCTCTTCTGTAGGGGGAAACAGAATATTGTGCATTTGGGGAATACTGTATTTTGTAAGGAAAAAGCAATGTGTGTGTTTTGTTTTCCGTAAATGAGAAATTTGTAATGACTCTTTGAAAAAATGACCTTTCAGGTTTACGACGTACGAGTATAAGGTATTTGTACACAACAGTGTGGGTTTTACACCGAGCCAAGGAGCTACCGTGACGACATTAGCTGGTCTTCCAAAGAGGGGCACCAACCTCACCGCAACCGTTCTTGACCACGCTGCCATAGATGTGACATGGGCTAAGCCAAGTAAGTCAGCTCCTCATGTCTTTAGTTCCCCTTAGCGTATTATGCCAACATGAATTTAAATTGGACGCCTTAAAAAATAAAAACAACAAAAAGCTGAGATGCTTGTGCTACTCTTCAGAGCCAGACTCTCTCTCCCTACTTTGACATCCTTCTTGGGCCTTCTCTCCCTCTTCCATTCCTTTGGTTGGGAAAGTAATTTCTGTCACACCAGCCAGTTGTGATAGAAATGTCCATGTATTAATTTGCTAGAATGCAATACTGTGCACTTTCCCACATAAAGCTCTGCCCGCCCCCCATCTTGTAACTCAGTACTTATTAGCAAGAACCATTGACAGGATCGCAGTCAACTGAGGGATTTTTCTGAATGAATCATCTTCAGCACTGGTTGTAGACAGAATTCCAACTTGACAAAGGAAAATGGAACCTGCACATCACCACTGGGCTTGCTTCAATAATGCAGGGGCCTCGCCCTGACCCTATTCAGAGCGCACCTTTATGGGCAGTTAGAAGAGCTTACAGATGAATCTAATCTGCTCCTGCAACTTTAGAAACACAAAAACTGAAATTTCAGATTTTGTTGGTCTGCAGAATAGCATTTAATGGCAGACCTGTTAATTTGTAGTGATCCATTATCACCATTAGAAGACAACACTGAATTTATCATGGAAATAGGTGTTGCAACCATTCTTAGAAGTACCACTTGAGATCTGGCAAATAGTTGAATCAAAACTTGCTAGAATAGTACCACATATTGAGAAACATCTGATTCACAAATCCCCAAGTGAAATGTTTGTCTCATGAAAGAGAACTGTACCTGCTAGGGTCACCATCTATGGTTACAGTCTGCATAGCTGTAAAACTACTCTTGGCTGGGCATGACTAGGGAATAGTAATCCCATGATTTTCATCCAACCTTTGAGTTTTGTGCCAGCCTAAGACATGCTTTCTGTTCCATTTAGAACATCTGAGTGGATTTGCCTCCATGTTATATTTTATCAGTTGTGAATTAAAACCAGGATTAGGTGACATTAACTGTAAATTAAAATCTGTACCGGCTCTGTGGATTTACGTTGCCACTAAATAACCCATTTTTACAGAAGACTATCACCCTAGGGTTTTTATAAAGTTGCTGGTTTCTAATAATCTGTGTCACCTCTGTTGGGATCTCTTAAGCCATTTAAATGGAAGAATGGAAGTTAATTGATGCTTATGATTACCCTCTGAGACACCTCTGGGAAAAATACAAAGTTTTTATCTGGAGATGGATTTTTATGTCTGATATATTTGCATTCATCTCCCTCTTCCTCCCTCCTTTACCCTCACCACCTGACTCATCTTAAAAGCCTGCTCATAAAGGTGGATGTCCTCCCGTCATCTGACATTTGAATACTGCTGTTAAGATCCAGCTGCTGAATTTTTGCCAGTATAGGTCCTTTACGTTATAATTGCATGCCTGAAGTAAGCGTGCTTATAAAAACTGACAAACCTAATAGATCTGCAGCAGCTCGCTGAAGTTTCATTACCTTGGTAATCTGAACCTCTGACCTTCGGGATGTAGGTAATGCAATCTGCTGTTATTTCCATTCATACCTTAGAAATATTTCAGATAACTATTTGTGAGCACAAAGGTTAACTCTCAGAAGAGGGTCAGCTCTCCCAAAGCTTGTTGCATTATCAGTTTCTTCCTTCGTGCAACCTGCTAGCCTAAGTAAATTAACTAGTTACTCCTCTGTGATAGGGCCACCTCTTTTTTGCAATTTTAATTTAAGTTGTTTCCTTGGTTTCCTGGATACATTTGGCACATTGTTGAATATGCTAAAAGGCACAGAACTATAGGATGAAAATCAATTGGATACAGTTATAAATATTTACTTATTAAAGATTGCCTTTCAAAAAAACATAAAAATGTATTTTTAAAAAACCATATTCTGTCTTAACTGTGACCTCCCCATGGATACACCATTTTGATAGCTGTGTACTTCTGGTAAATTTTTTACTAACCACAGATTAATAGGAATGTTATTGAACATTTTAGAAGCACTCATTTTAAATGTTTGCTTCGTCGTGTGGTCTCATGTGAGGTCAAAGCATCCCCACATTCCTTCAGTTCATTTTTAGGGTTCATGAAACTGGCAGCACACAGACCACATTTACTTCCCCATCCCCCCTACACTGTTTTGCCTATAGTATTTTTCTTAAATAATGTTTTTCCAACATTTAACAATTAGAAGATTTCACATAAAGATGATGATTTGGGGATTGATTTGAAAAATCAAATGATTGGGTGAAATTTTTTTCACACTCCCAGTTCTCCTGTGGGTGATTCCATCTATTCTCACTGTTTCAAATTCTCCTAACTAGAAAAATTACAAATTTCTATGAAGCCTTATGAAAGGATGCTTTTAAAAAATAAACTTTGGAATCAGGGAAACTTGAGTTTGGATCCCAGTCCCAGTATTTTCTTAGCACTATGACCAAAGCAAGCCACTTAACCTCACTGAATCCTGGTTTCCTCATCCAATATCTTTAAAATGTTGTGATAGGGATGAAATGAGATAATACATGTTTAGAACTTAGTAATCATTTAGGATCAGTATAAAGTATTACTGTGTCTCTAAAATGTTGACAGTGTTTTCAACAGCGATTTTACAAAAGATAAGAAAAAAATTGGAACATTTATAATAAAAATTTGGTCATGGCATTCAGATAAAAGCTTTTCTAGGGTGAGTTGAAGATAGACAAAGAGGAGATATCCCTTTATAATGACCTAACTTGACTAAAAGGTAGAACCACCAACCATAGCGTAGTATCATTTCCTACCCCCTTCCCCTTGAAGGTGGTGTTGCCCATGCCCATCAACCTAGACACTACACTTACCAGCCTTGGAGTTAGTCATGGCCTTGTGCCTATGTTTGTGCCAGTAAAATGTGAAAAGAAATGATGTATGTCTTTTGGTGTCATAAGCACAAAGCATTAGCTATGTCCTTCTCTGTTCTCTCTTCATAATTTCCCTGGACTGGAATGTAGTCATGGCAGTTTTCTCAGTTTCAACTCTGCAGACATGGACGACACCCTAAAAGAGCCAAACCTGGGCTGTTGAAATAGAACACCATCTGATTCACTCATTTGGGGGCTATTATGTGAGATATAAATTAACATGTATTTTATTTAAGTCAACTTTTATCAGTGCCTCTTGGTTACCACAGTTCAGTTAACTCTCTCAGTCCCTGTTTGCCCATATGAATTCACTTAAGGAGCAGAAGTTATCTATACTGTTTCTATTGCTTAATATAACATGATGAGTAATTAACATATCTCATATACAATTTCCTTTAAATACAGTTTTCTCTGGCAGGCTATTGAGAGGAGTTGGAACACAATGAGAGACTAAGTAGCTGGGAGGATTTCCTAAATACAGGTGTTTGTTTCTGACTGATGCATAAATTAGATAGAAGGCATGAGAAATCTTTTTGGGAAAGATAAGGAGCCTGGCTTGGATCACTTCTTTATGTAAGCAATTTTCTCTTGCAGAGTAAAGAATTTTTTAAGGAAGTAATTTGATTTAAAAAAAAAAATTTTTTTTAACTCTACCGTCAATGTAGGACTCGAATTCACAACCCAGAGATCAAGAGTCTCATGCTATACTGACTGAGCCAGCCAGGTGCCCCACAAGAAGTAGTTTTGGTTCCTCACATTTTCCAAGAAGTATTTGGTTAATGACACAAAGCTCTGCATGATGAACTTGGGAAATTGAATACTGATTTGAGAATCTATGAGCAAGATCCACTCCTATTACAAAATAACCTTAATGGGATCCTTCCAAGTTTTTACATTTGAACAAAATTACCTCCTCCCAAGGAGCCTGCTAATGAGAGATGCGGCTGAAGAAGTCAGTCCTAGACAACTCTGGACACTTATTGAATGGAGTGGTTTGCTGTAATTGCTCTAGATCAGGCCACAGATGTTTTTGTAAAAAGCCAGATAGTAAATACTTCAGGCTTTGCATGCTATGTATAGTCTGTGTGGCAACTGCTTAACTTTGCCATCGCAGCACAAACACAGCAAGAGATGGTACCTACACAAGCATAGCTGTGTTCCAGGAACGGTTTATTACGGACACTGAGAAAAAATTTTCATATAATTTTCACATGTCACAAAATACTGTTCTTTTGATCTGTTTTCCCCAGCCATTTAAAAGATGTAAAAACCATGCTTAGCTTGCAGATTATACATAACCAGGTGGCAGGTCACATTTGACCTAGATGCCAAATTTTGCCCATGGACCATCATTAGCTGACCCTAATATAGATGCTAAAAATCTAGAGGCTATAATTGACATTAATAGTAATCTGTAGGGGTGCCTCTGTCACTCACTTGGTTAAGTGTCTGCCTCTGGCTTAGGTCATGACCCCATGGTCCTGGGATCGAGCCC
Source organism: Mellivora capensis (assembly GCA_004024625.1). NCBI lineage: Eukaryota > Metazoa > Chordata > Mammalia > Carnivora > Mustelidae > Mellivora > Mellivora capensis. The sequence continues at coordinate 117,828 of PISX010002588.1, read as the reverse complement.
CACATTGGGCTCCTTGCTCAGTGGGAAGACCTCCTCCCCCTGCCTGCTGCTCCCCCTGCTTGTGTGTTCTCTCTCTCTCTGTCAAATAATGTCAAATAAATAAATAAATAAATAAAATCTTTAATAGCAATCTCTAAAAATAATCCAACAGCGTGTGAGGAGCATTACCTAAGTGCTTTAGCAAGAGGATTTTCAGCTAGCTCACCTAACAACTGTTTTAAATTACTTGGGAATCTATTACAAAGGAGAGGAAACTCTTGTATATTTGAGAACTGTTACAGCTAAGATCACATTTCTGACCAATATATAGAGATTACCACCCAAAGTGTCATTTAATAGCAAAAATTATGTCCAAAGTTTATAACCGTCTTCTTCAACTCACTGAGGTGGCCTGATTGATACACTACAGTTAGAGGAACACCGGTACTCAGATAAATTTATTTGATCTAGAAAATATGGGTTGTACATCATAGGATTAGAATTTCCGAACAAATTTAACAATTTTTTTTGTTGTTTCAAACACATGCTAGCATGAACAGCTCCAAATCATGTAACTCTAGCTCAGATATTCACATTTTGATGTCTAAGTCCATCTGGTTGCCAGAGAAACACTGCAAATTCAAGAAGTCTCAAGTGGAACAAGTGTCCATCCCATAATTACTCTTATGTTTTCTTTTTTTTTACTCCTATATTTTCTATTTTATGTAATGAGGTCCACCCAGAAACCAAAACCATAAATCTGAGATTTCTGTAACTCTTCCTTACCCCTTCTAAACTCTTTGGGGGTGGCTTAAGGACCTTGGCTCCTTCCATCTAGTAGATGCACCATTCCCTTGGGCCTTCAGGTCCTCCAGGTGGGAAAACGAAGGACAATCGGAAATGGCCAATTGCTCTAAAAAGAGCACAAACTGGTCCCATGACCTTACCCAGATTCAAGAAGCCCAGAAAATACATTCTGGCTATTTGACAAAAAGAGAAAAGACATGGGTGTTGATGAATGCTAACTTTATCTTCTGTAGTGATTTCTAAAGTTAAATGCTATTTGTCCTATTAATGCTATGGGTGGGTTAGTGCTATCTTTCTCTTTTTTATATGACTTCCTAGTTTATGTATTAATTCAGTGTACTGTTACTTTCCTTGACCACCTTACCTGCCATTTTCAATGTTTGGTTATAAATTATTATATAATTATTTTTACATAATTATTTTCTCTAAGTAGTTTTGATTTTTATTATCAATTCTAAAACTTTCCCAGTCTTGAATTCTGGATCTTGATTCACCCTTTTTATCTTCTGGATAACATTATTGGGAAAATTTTACCATTGAAGTTAAATAATTACTCATATATATATGTATGTTTATATACATATATATATATATATATTTAAACTTTTGTCCTGAATAAGAAATTCTTTTTTGTTGCATTTGCACATAAATAATTACCTATATGTGTATGAAATTCTTGTATCAAAATGTTTTCCCTCAAAACCTGATGAAATTGTTCCATTGTCTCCCAATATTTGATGTTCTGGATGAGAAGTCTGAAACTCGCCTGACTTTTTCGCCTTTGTAGATAATCTTTTAACGTTTAGCTTACCTTTGAAATGTTAGAATGTTCCATGATATGTCTATGTTTGGATATATTCTCATTATTTTGATCAAAACCATATTAATTCAATTTATGGACATAAACCTTTATGTTGGGTCAGGTTTCATGGGGAATTTTATGTTCATCATTATTTATTCCATTTATTTTTTAAGTTGATTAGATATTTTTATTCTCTGTCCTCAATATCTATAATTCTGACTTTCATTGATTTCTTCTTTGTCATTTTCCTCTCCATTCTTTCCTACTGTGTACTTTTAATCTGCTTTTTTCTCCTTTCCAGGCAGATTTGAATTCTGCCATTGCTTTTTATGTTTACTTGCTATCTTATTTAAGCAAGAGCAGTTAACATCTTTGTCTTCATATCTGTCTTTTCATGATCATAAGTATATCTTTCATAGAAGCTCCCTTTTCATAAAGGCATGCCCCCCTTTGTTATTTAAGAATGCAATGCAAATGTTTTCTAAAACTTCCATCTCATTCTCATAAAAGTAATACATATACACAAAAATCTGCTTTTGAAGTTTCTAGACTATGTTTTCCCTCTCTCTTACTACGAAGAAATCTTGTGACTTAATGTTTTTCTCTTTTAAAAAAGGGAACTATATTCAGGCTCAGCTTTTACCAATATACGGGGAAGGTGAAATTTACTTGGCCCCTCATTCTAGCTATTTCAGTTCCAATAGCATTCCTCTCTCAGAGGTAGACTCAAGGTCAGCAGCCTTTAATTTTGTGCTGGGCTATTGAACTAAGGATGTATCTCCTGTTTCTTAGACAGTTCAGTGACTTGGGAAGACCCCACTGAAGTTTAAAAACTTGTTTGAACAATTAAAATGTATACTGTGCATATACTGCTCCCAGAACTTGTCCTAAGATAACTAGGATATGAAGATAAAATGTGTTTTCTACTATTTTTCTGTGTTTTGGACTCTGCACTAAATGAATGAGTGAAAAGAAATGTTGAAGTAGATGTTGGTGAGAGGCAAGATAATGCAGAAATCTGGTTAGAGAGGCCTCTATATCATGGAGAAAGACATAACCAACAGAACCCAATTGCCATCTTTTTCTATCTTTTGAAGACTATAGATTTTGTTCTACTTCAAGTGGGTTGACATATGGTACATGGCTAAGAAATGGCATCTAATGGAATTCTATCCATATGTCAACACAAAATCTTTGTTCATCTTGAACTTACAGTGCTAGTCACAATATTTTCAATGTATACACACAAGTATATTGATTGAAACCTGATGGGAGAGATATCAGGGATATTTAATAACACAGGTAAAACCCATTTATAATTGCCAGTAATGTTTGAAAGCACTTCATCAAATTATATCTTTAGCACTTGTATCTCTAACCGGAGTCCTCACTTAACAAACTAAAATACAACATAAACTTCAAATCTAGTACACTTTTCATTATACCTCAGCTTCCATAAATTAATGAGAAATACTATTGTAAGCCAGTAAAAAATAATTCTAATGAAAGAAGAAACTTTTGCATTTATAGCACCAATGGCTTTGCTATACTTGACTAACATCATCTGGGAAAATGTTGATGGATATGAATAACCAGTTCCTGCCAATGCACAATAATGACCTCATTATTGAAGGTGCTTGCATGTTATGACATGAGAGAAAAGAAAATCTTAATGCCCAGAGTCTTCCAAGTTTGTTACTAAAGATCTCTTACTATAGACTCTTCCAACCACACTGACATTCCAAACCTGGTGCTAGAAATAAGATCAAAGCAGTACTGTGGGGACGCCTGGGTGGCTCAGTTGGTTAAGCGGCTGCCTTCGGCTCAGGTCATGATCTCAGCATCCTGGGATCGAGTCCCACATCGGGCTCCTTGCTCAGCAGGGAGCCTGCTTCTCCCTCTTCCTCTGCCTGCCACTCTGCCTGTGCTCGCTCTCTCTCTCTCTCTCTCTCTGACAAATAAATAAATAAAATCTTTAAAAAACAAACAAACAGTACTGTGTTCAGCATTCAGTTTTTATGCAAGACTCCCAAGATCTTATCGAAAAGGCTTCCTTAAATGAAAGTCATACATCCATTAAAGCCATATTCCTTTAAGTGGCCATATGCTATGTACTCACATATCAGAGACACTGTACTTTAATGACCGTAAAGAGAAATGCCACATTTTCTTCTGTGGACTAGTGCTATGAACTATTTTGATGCATACTTTTACATACAATTTCAGGAGGTTTTTAAACCAGCATTCCACCCCACAATCCTAACATGAACCAAGGTAATAGTTTCTGCTTAAGGTCTTTAAAAATAATACTAATCTAAGTAGAGCAGTACACTATATAGTAGACTTACACTATTTCCTACCTAAGAAAATATGGCTGTTTTATGGCTTCTTTTTATTTTATTTTTTTTTAATTTTTTAGTTAATCTATGTACTTTTTTTAAACCTTTTTTTTTTAAGATTTTATTTATTTTCTTGACAGAGAGAGAGACCACATGTAGGCAGAGAGGCAGGCAGAGACAGATGGGGGGAAGCAGGCTCCCTGCTGAGCAGAGATTCTGATGTGGGACTTGATCTCAGGACTCTGAGATCATGACCTGAGCCAAAGGCAGAGGCTTAACCCACTGAGCCACCCAGGCACCTTCTATGTACTTTTTTAATTTAAGTTCAGTTAGCCAACATATAGTACATCATTAGTTTTTGGTGCAGTGTTCAATGATTCGCTAGTTGCGTATCACATCCAGTGCACATCAGATCGCGTACCCTCCTTAATGCTGCACCTCTCTCCTTTCCGTGACCCTCAGTTTGTTTCCCAGAGTCAAGAATCTCTCATGATTTTTCTCCCTCTCTGATTTCTTCCCATTCAGTTTTCCCTCCCGTTCCCTATGTTCCTCTGCACTATTCCTTATGTTCCACATATGAGTAAAACCATATAACAATTGTCTTTCTCTGATTGACTTATTTCACTTAGTATGATACCCTCCAGTTCCATCCATGTCAATTTAAATGATGGATATTCATCCTTTCTGATGGCTGAGTAATACTCCCTTGTATATATGAACCACTTCTTTATCTATTCATCTGTTGAAGGACATCTGGCTCCTTCCTTGGTTTGGCTGTTGTGGACATTGCTGCTATGAACATTGGGGTCCATGTGCCCTATTTTCACTACATCTGTATCTTTGGGGTAAATACCCAGTAGTGAAATTGCTGGGTCATAGGGAAGCTCTACTTTTAACTTCTTTTTTTTTTAAGATTTTATTTATTTATTTGACAGAGAGATCATAAGCAGGCAGAGAGAGAGAGGAGGAAGCAGGCTCCCCGCTGAGCAGCGAGCCCGATGCGGGGCTCGATCCCAGGACCCTGAGATCATGACCCGAGCTGAAGGCAGAGGCTCAACCCACCCCACCCAGGCGCCCCTCTACTTTTAACTTCTTGAGGAACCTCTGTACTATTTTCCAGAGCGGCAGTACCAGTTCGCATTCCCACCAAGCATCATTGTAGAAAGGTAATGTGAAGCAGAACTTAGAGCAAAGAAAGGAGAAATTGGTTAAAAGCAGAAAAAGAAAACAGTAAGCCGGTCTTTGAAAGGATGATGGTTGAGGAATTGATGAGTTACATCCGTGAGACAGTAAGTGATTGATTTTGGAACCCTTTAAACATTTGTCTACATCATAGAAACACAATGAAGTAGAAAAGAATGAGAACCTTGATAAAAATTCAGATATCATCCTGGGATCCTACTGAGCAAATCCTTAAGGAGAGTATGCTGTATCACTCTACAACATCAACAGTGTACATAACAGGATATCTGTCTAACATTCTTTTAGGTAGCATTTAGCAATTTCGGAAATGCCTCAAGTTCTAGGATCAATGTCAGGAAATGTCCTGATTTGCATTAGCATAGACTCCTCTCAAGGATGATGTTGCTTAGAAATGGAAGTCATTCCATGTTTTGAACACTTTATTTTACTCTTAGTTTCCTTTTGTAACTGTTACATTAAAGTTCTAAAGATTAGTTGAATAACTGAAAAATATTTAAAAGAAATTTAAAAGTTTATTTTCCTATCAAGGTAAGTTTCTATGTAATTAATCATAGGATGAGGGGAAGAAAATAAACTTTTTTTTAAGAAGTAAAAACCAATGCCACCATAAAGAAGTTTCCATAAGCATTCCATCTCCCCCTTCTAGACACAGCTGAAAATGAAGTATCTTCTGTTGTTTTGGTTTTTTTTCCCCCTGAGAAACCCTTTTAGATCAGACACAATTACAGTATCCTGCATTTATTGTTAACAGGCTTTCAAGACCTACAAGGTGATGTTGAATATTACACACTTTTTTGGAGTTCTGCTACCTCAAATGAATCTCTCAAAATCCTCCCAGATGTAAACTCTCATGTCATCAGCCACTTAAATCCAAACACAGAGTATTGGATTTTTATCTCTGTCTTCAATGGAGTCCACAGCATCACCAGTGAAGTACTGCGCGCAACCACTTTCGATGGGGGTGAGTCCAGATTTCAAGGGACACTTGGCTTCAGAGATGCAAATGAAATTGATTGATTCTTGCTGAGGTTGAGATCAGTCATCCCTCCATTATAAAATTTCCGGTGTTGGAGGGAAGGGGGTTGGGGCTAAAATGCTTAAGTGCTCGCTGTCATCAAGTGGCAGATCAATACACAGTCCCTTAGAGACAGCAGCACAAGGCTCTTATAATGGGATATTAGCCCAGTTTGTTCCTGTTCTTTTCGGTGTATGCTGAGTTTGGAGCTGAGTTCACATCAATAAATGGTGACATTTAGAAACTTCTTTTTTTTAAGATTTGCTCTCAGAAGCAGTATGCTTTTCAAAACGACAGCCAGGCACGGTGAGGGCTCTCCCTGAGTCACCAGAAATGGTAGGTGGAAGTTCAGCCACTGAGAAAAATTGCCGATGACTCATTTCTAAGCCAGTTAGCAAGGGGGAGGAAGCAAGGGAAGCAACTTGTGAATCTGAAATGTGTTTGGAATGGTCTTTCTAATCTTTTTGGCTTTATAAAGTCTCATTATAAACATTATAATATCATTACCTCCCAAGCAAGTGTTCCAGGTCATTAGCAGAGCACTATAAGTGTGGAACCCATTTCCCTTTGTGGTGCCAAAGGTCAACACCTTTTGTTTATAAAATAGAATGGATCACAAGGACAATTTTTCAGCTAGTTAAGATGGGTTCTTATGATAAAAATAGGTCTTTGCATAGTTATTTCTGACATGCTTGAATAATTGTGTAATTTAACGCCAAGCAAGATTTTTTTCCTAATGTTAGATTTCATCATTACCTATGGTAATCAACATTCAAAATTATTTACATAATGACAATATTGCATTATTGCTTCATATTGCTTGAGTTACAAGCTAGTAACATCAAATGATTTTTTACGTTCCACCAGCCTCAGCCTCAATGTATTTGAGTTTTATTTTTTGCTTAAGGAGCAAATTTTCTTTTTTCCTTTTTTTTCCCCGGGAGGTACGGGGTGAAGGGATGGGGAAAGAGACAAATAATAGATACGTGTTAGTGCTGCAGATGGGTGAATAATTTCTCATCATATCCCACTGGTCACATAGTATTAAAGATTAGCACTATGCTGGTGGTATAAAGCATTTTACCACAAATTCTTATGGTTTCTAACTGAGAGTATAATAAGCCAATTTACAGAGGACTACAGACTGTGATAACTTCATCAGAGAAAAGCAGATAAGCAAGAACCCTTTGCTAAACCTAAACACTAATCTGCATTGAGTTTAACAAGTGCTTTTTCAGAGACAGCTGGAGTTTATTCAGTTTCTTCCTTTAATTCTAGAGCCTCAGGGCATGCCTCCTCCAGGGGTAGTCATCATCAACAGTACCGCCGCACGTGTCATCTGGACATCTCCTTCAGACCCAAATGGTGTTGTCACTGAATACTCCGTCTATGTAAATAATAAGCTCTACAAGACTGGGATGAATGTGCCTGGGTCTTTCATTCTGAGAGACCTGTCTCCCTTCACTGTCTATGACATTCAGGTTAGAACACTGTTTTCTGATGGTTAAGTTTATAGGCACGTTAAATAAAACATGCTAGGCTATGTCTCTCGGTGGACCCCTTCGGTCTTGGTTACGGATTATTTATTTACCGGGGGAGGGGAGAGAAAGGAGATCAATTGACTAGGATTAACTCTGTTTGCTGCGGGCAAACACCTGGGTCTCTGGGGAGAAGATGGTGGTAATATGGAAATCAATGCTGATGGTTCTCTCAGCGGCAGGCAGAATGAGGCAGTATTGGCAGGAGATCTTGCCACGCAGTTTACTTTTGTCCTGCCTGGTTCTTTCACTTCTGTCAGAAGCAGAATCAGCCTGGGACTGTGGAGACATTTTTTTTTTATCCCTACTTCTGCTGTTTACTAGTTTAATATCCTCAGGGAAGTTACATAACCTGCTTGGCGTCAGTTATCTTTATTGTGAGTTATCTTTATTGTGACTCCACAACTTAAAACATTCTATCCACCCCTGGCCTTCTGTGATTCTGAAGGCCACAGGAAAAGTGACTATATGGCAGACAAGAATATATGAAAGGGTTTTGCCACATGTGTGGCAACCCTCACCTATGTGAAAAGAGTTGCATTTAAACATTTTTGCCCTTGAACCTCTTTGAGACTATGATGAAGTCCGTGAACCCTGCCCTGGAAAAACATGAATGTATTTATGTGACAGAAGTCGGCTTGCACTTCCAGAATGCGTTGACCATGTGAGGCCCAACTCACAGATCTCTTGGAGATCTACTGACCTTCAAAATAGAAAAAAATTTATAGACACAACTAAGGCATTTATAACAAGGAACTTTTCCCCAAAGCATTGGAAATCTTATTACTGTGCTAGGATTTAAAAGATAACAAGGCCAAATGTGGAAATTAGTGATAAAAACAGAATGTTTCAGAAACTCAAAGTAGGGGGTATAGCTCAGGGGTAGAGCATTTGACTGCAGAAACTCAAAGTTTACAGAGGAGGGTGGCAATTTGGTAAGTTTTTAAAGAAACTGTGCTGCTTCTAACAAAAGAGCTTTGTAAATAATTTTCAAAAGATATTAAGCATAGAAATTTTGTTTGACCACAGAAACCTTTCACTGGCTTTGTCCATGAAGTGCTACCTCCTTCATTTTCCTGTACCCTTCTTTCCCCCACATTTGAAGGTGAAACCCACACAATCATCTGGCTACAACCAGTGCTTTAGCCTCTCCTACTGCTAGGCCTACCTTCTTCAGAAAGCAGAAAGATATTTGATAAAAGAAGAAATATATGTTGATTATTTTTCATTACACTCTGTGATTTCCATGAACTGACCTGAGTCATCGTAGCATGGAACATGCGGACAGATGCTCATGTCCACGGCTTTTCGAGTGAGTCCATATGTGCCCGTACATTATAGGTCAAATTATAAAATAAAGATCATACTCAAAATAACCTTTATGAACAAGGTTAGTTTAGGAAGGTGATAGAGTGTTTGCTGGATTATTCTCTTTGGGGCCCTCGTGGAGAAAGGCGATTGGTTCTCAAAAGGCGACTTAGTCATTTGTTTTACCAGGAATCAAAATACAATGTAAGGTGAGATCACTGGGTGCTGTGCATACGTGCCCTGATCCAACTTTCTGACCATACAGCAAGAGTTGATACGTAAGTGCTTTAGGCATGTTCTACTACGAAAGGCTTCACTTTGAAGTGAAGCTGGTTTGAGTCACTGGTTTGAGTCACTAGTGGTCTGACGAGAGTGCATTTTGATCAGATTTAGGACATGGAAAAAGATAAGGAGACAATAGACCAAATTAGAATCTAATACTTAAATTGTGTTATTAGGAACTAAGATATTCTTATCCTTGATAACTATATTTTTGTGAAGCTCTTCACATTCCAGGAATACTGCTTGAAGTTCTTGTTACATCACTGGAAATTTGAATACCAAATACCAAAGATTTTCATTTACGATGTCAAAGTTGATTTGGCCCCGTTTAAAATATGCATCTAATTGATATGCCTAATACTTTAGAATTAAGGTTCTGTATGTTAACCTCCTCTGAAAAATGGCCAGTGATGAGAAAGCAGACACATAGATGCCAATGAACAGATCTACTTTTTTGAATAAACTCCTTTATGTATCCCTTCTTAAATGGAATAATATTTTCAATTTTTGATTCAGTTTTATTTTTAATATGAATCTGTAAACCTTTATGTTTGTGTTTCATTCATATTATGCAATATAGCTATTGCAGCAGAAAGCTGCTCCAGAGCTGGAGACATGGAACATTACTTTCGTAAGGATGAGAAAAATATTGACAAATTTCTCCACACTCAAAATAAAAGCTTTCTGGAGAACCATTTGAATATAGCTAAGTAGTTTGGAACTTAGAGCTATGCTCAGTATTTAGATGATAAGACAATAGGGTACGTAAAATCCAGATCAGATATCTCATATCTTACCAGTTTGATCATATTCCCTGATTTCTCTAACCCCCCATTTACGAACTGATGAAATGGACTTGTGAGGACTCAATAAAATTTGTGCCAGTACCCATTATAATTTTGAGCACATATTATTTACATAATAAATGCAGTTGAATTGATTTAGAGTTACCTCATTATGCACCATATATGTCAAGTATTTCCCAATATGCATGAAGTTAATTCAAGTATATTTTAAGTTTCTTTCCCTTTAAATTACTTGGGGTCTCATGGGACATACTCAGAGTGGTGGACCTTGATAGTGTCCAAATATCTACTAAATATTACCTCAAAAGACTCTGTTGCATAAATAAGGATCACAACTTAAACAGCATCATAAAAATTTACCTCAGCTCCTATTTAGGTGTAAAGTGCCCAATGAATGAAATGATATAACTGCTAAATACAGTAATAATTGCATTTGTCTTTTCTCGTTGCCAGTGGATATTCAGAGAACTGCTTCACTCGTTCTCTGCACTAACATCTAAGCTCAGCCTTAGTGTTTAAGATTCCTCTGCATCCAGCTTTCCTCCTCCATTTATGTATTAGATGCTGAAAGTAAATTAGTGTTGGAAAAAGTACAGATTCTCTTTGGCTTACCCTTTCATTGGGAACAGAATGATGTGGCTTTATGGATGTTCCACCAGCAATCTTTCGTACATTCATTTGTCTCCCCCCCCAACACCCCCCCCCCCGTTGCTGCATGTATTCCTTTTGTGTTACTAATGCTTGATGAGACCCATTTCTAACCTTAGTTACTCCACCCTCCTCTGTTTTTATTCAGATTAGGTGGCAGAATTAAAGGCATCTATGATGATTTTCTGCCGTGATTAAGGTAAAAATACAATTGCAGATGGAACCAATGGATATAAAAGAGCTCAGCCACACTGAAAGGCTTCTCTAGGTCTCATTTTTCTTCTATTCCACATTAGCATTTAGGCTATTCGTTGTAAAGTGTCAAGACTTCCAGGAGATATCATCATTACACAACCTGGTTATAGATCTAGGGAGCCGTGCGCAGTGATAACCTATTCTGCTTGCAAACTGTCACCTAAACATCTTCCATTCCTCAACTGTGCTCCAGATAGATTACTATGTCTGTCTCTTTCTTAATGGTTGGAATCAGAGGCTAAGCATCACCATTTTCATCACTAAATCAGGTGTCTTGAACCCCTTCCTATATTCTGTGCTGATTTTGTTCCAGTGGAGTCAATTAACATCAAAAATTAATATTAATAGAACTCTAAGAAGTCATAGAGAACTACAGGAGAGTCCTATGAAATGAGGGTGGGTGGATTCAACCCATTGGCAGTCTATGCTTTGAAAATAATTGGATGTGTTCTTTTGTAAACTAATGTCTACAGGTTGAAGTCTGTACCAAATACGCCTGTATGAAAAGTAATGGAACCCAAATCACCACTGTAGAAGATACCCCAAGTGATATACCAACACCCACAATTCATGGCATCACTTCAAGGTAAAATTTTTTGCCAGTTAATCTAAAGAGCTGATCATAAGCAATGAAAGTTAAAAATCAAAGATTTCATCCCAGCAATGACAATCTCATTTAAAAGGTTGCTGTAAAAATCTGTATAAATCAAGAGGTACCTGGGTGGCTCCGTCAGTAAGGCATCAGATTCTTGATTTTGGCTCAGGTCATGGTTTTAGGGTTGTGACATCAAGCCCCATGTCAGGCTTTGCACTGGGCATGGAGCCTATGTAACATTCTCTTTCTCTCCCGCTATCCCTCTCCCCCCGCAAAAAAAATCTGTAAATCAGAATTTTTGTATTATTAGTTATTGATCTTCACTGGACACATCATCTAATATTTAAGTTTTAATGTCCCTGATTTTCCAGAATTACTTCCCTTTATTTAGTAACCTGTGAACAAACGCTTAAAAGCACAAAATATTTTCTATGTTTAAATGTGCCCTTAGTGCTCCTTTGGCAGCACATGTACTAAATGTGTCCTTAAGTGAATCCTTCGGTAATGCAAAGAATATAATTTTAATTAGGTTAACTACCTTCTAAGTTAATCTCTTTGAAAAAAATAGACATACATATATCAGATTGCCCTAAACCTAAATCTATAAAATAAACAGGGAAGATAATCTTTATATAACCATTACCAATATCATCAGACTCTTGCTAGGATCTCCATTTGTTGCTGAGAAATAGCCATAGTTTGAAAATGAGTCTCTTTTCAATTCAAGTTATAATAATAGTAATAAAAAGATTTAACATGAAGTTTCCCAAGCCAGACGTGAGATGACAATTGTTCTTCTCGCTATATCAATCTGAGGCTAGAGAAAGAAATCTGAGTACTCCCACATCATTCTTTTCACCCACCCAAATGTATCACCCTTCACCATTACACATACACCCACACCTCCCTCATATGCATGCTGACCAAAATAATTAATCTGTTATAAGAGATTTCAATTCTGAAGGATTCCTTTGCAACATATTGAAGTTTCTAGGTCTTTTTAAAAATCAGTTTAAAAATATCTCTACTAGAACTAAAGATTAAGATAATTAGAAAACCCCAAGTAATTGGATGCCTGGCTGTTCAGGGCAAAGATCATATCTTGTCTCCTTGAATACATCTTTTATCTAACACTCAATAGATACTCATATAATTTCAGGTGTGCTAATTAATTGATAATCCCATCAGATTTTCCCCATCTATCCACAGAATTGCCTATTCTGCAGAGGCAAAATAATCAAATGAAAAAGCTACCAGCAGATACATTTGTGGCTATAATAATATAAGAAGAAAAAGTAATACAAAAAATGTATACGGCATGGTTTTAAATTTTCAAAGTTTCAGTCCACTGTAGAGACACGACCCTAAACAAATGTTTACAGAATAATGTGAAAAACACCATAATATATGTTTATAATATGCAGGAAAAACATAAGGAGAAAAACACCAAGCTCTACCCAGGATTATGAGTGAAGGCATCATGAAAGATGCAACATTTGAGTCCAGTCAACTCAAGGAAGAATTATAGTTAGGTGGATGGATGTTGTCAAATTTCTTGTCTGTTAACATCCTCATGACTCAACCCCAGGTGAATGGCATAAAGAATATGTCTTAAATTACATATTCAGCTGTAGGTAAAAATCTGTAAGCTTTACTAGAAATTAAAAAATGCTCATCTGGTGGATGGAACTAGAGGGTATCATGCTTAGTGAAATAAGTCAATCAGTGAAAGACAACTATCATATGATATCCCTGATATGAGGAAGTGGAGATCCAACGTGGGGGGTTAGGGAGGTAGGAAAAGAAGAAAAGAAACAAGATGGGATTGGGAGGGAGACAAACCATAAGTGACTCTTAATCTCACAAAACAAACTGAGGGTTGCTGGGGGGAGGGGGGTTGGGAAAGGGGGGTGGGTTAATGGACATTGGGGAGGGTATGTGCTATGGTTAGTGCTGTGAAGTGTGTAAACCTGGCGATTCATAGACATGTACCCCTGGGGATAAAAATACTTTATATGTTTATAAAAAATTAAAAAATTTTAAAAAAATGCTCATCTGTGCCTGTGTTTCCAGAATACCTTTTTCCTTTAAAAAGATTGCTGCAGGGCACCTGGGTGACTCAGTTGGTTAAGCATCTGCCTTTGGCTCAGGTCTTGACCCCAGAGTCCTGGGATCAAGTCCTGCAAGCCTGCTTCTCCCTCTGCCTCTCTCTCTCTCTCTCTGTCATGAATAAATGAATAAAATATCTTTAAAAGAAAGATTCCTACAAATACTAGCAGAGGAAAAGTATTTTTTTAGTTGTGGTTCAGATTTACTCTCAAATAGACTAAGCTGATGGCAAAAACATTAAAAAGGGTGTTTTACAATGAGAGTAAGGAAAATAACAGAGCAGACAACAGAAGAGAGATTTTAACAGAGTTTTGGAAGCAATATTTAGCAAGGAGAAACAAATGACTTAGTGCAGTGGAGAACGTTTACAACCGAAGTGTTGGTTGGCAGAGGGAGATAATGATGGAAAACAAACTAATTTGCCCGGCAGAGAACCTCAGTGTCTAAGCACTTACAAACTTTAAAGATAGTAAAGAAGAGGAAGGTGGGTTAAGGTTCAAAGCTAGAATCATAGGATTAGTAAAAGTCTGGAAAAAAACTAGTTGGAACTTGTAATTAGTCAGTATTCTCCAGAGAAACAGAACCAAAACTAAAGACCCAGGAAAGCTGGTGGTGTAGTCTCTCAAAGGTTTGAGGATCAGGGGAACAAATGGTATAGGTTCCAGTCCAAAGCTGAGAACAGGAGAAGACTGATGTCTTAGCTCAAGTAGTCAGGTAAAGAAAGGGAATTTCCTCTTTTTTTTTTTCTTTTTTTTTTTAATTTCTTTTCAGCATAACAGAATTCATAGTTTTTGCACCATACCCAGTGCTCCATGCAATGCGTGCCCTCCATAAATACCCACCAGCTGGCTCCCCCAACCTCCCACCCCCGCCCCTTCAAAACCCTCAGGTTGTTTTTCAGAGTCCATAGTCTCTCATGGTTCATCTCCCCCTCCAATTTGCCTCAATTCCCTTCTCCTCTCCATCTCCCCATGTCCTCCGTGTTATTTGTTATGCTCTGTAAATAAGTGAAACCATATGATAATTGACTCTCTCTGCTTGACTTATTTCACTCAGCATAATCTCTTCCAGTCCCGTCCATGTTGCTACAAAAGTTGGGTATTCATCCTTTCTGATGGAGGCATAATACTCCATAGTGTATATGAAATTTCCCCTTTTTCAACTTTTCTGTTCTATTTGGATTCTCACCTGATTGGGTAATGCCCACCTACAAGGGCTAGGCAATCTGCTTAACCAAGTCCACCATTTCACATTCTAATCTCCTAGGAAACAATCTCACAGATGTAACCAGAAGTAATACTTAGCCAAATATCTGAGCACCTTGTGGCTCAGTCAAGTTGATGCATAAAATTAATCATCAAAAAATTCAAGGTGTTCCTTACCTCCATATTATGCATGCATATGTCTACTTCTGGCATATTCCACTCCCAGGAGATCAGAAGCGTATTCTCAGGAGAAACAAACAGGTTCATAGGAATTAAGGCTACTTAGGATCAGTGGAAAGCTGGGATGAAAGGCAAAGCTAAAACTCATGATCAAGTGGAAGACTACAGTTGGACTGATGAAAGCCTTTGTTACATTCCCTGGCATTGATCTCAGAAACATTGTGAGAAGAATGTTGAAATCTCCAAATATAATTGTGGCTTATCTATTTCTTTTATAGAGCTATCAATTTTTTGCCCCATGTGTTTTCATGCTTTATTATTAGGTACATACAGGTTCAGGATTGCTATGTCTTGGTAAATTGATTCTTTCATCGTGGTGTAATATACTTTTTCTTTCTTGATAATTTTCTCATTATCAACCATAATTTGTCTGATATTCAGATAACCACTTCAGCTTTCTTTTGATTTGTGTAATTTTGAGTGATTTTGGATTGTTTCCTAGACGTTTTAAATATTAGGTTGTGATAATTTGAGTCCTGTTAAAAATTTGAGGGATGAAATTTTAGTTTGCTTCATTTAGCAGGTAATCATTTGGTTAACTTCAGACTGCAAATTCTGTCTTGCTTTATACGCCCAATGGTTCCAATGTCAGTGCATTTTTCAAAAGTTTTGCTATGCTGCTTCATGTCTGCTCCATGCGTGCACTTTTCAGTGGCTAATCTGGTATTTGTTTGAGGGATGTAATGGTTCAGGTCTCAAAGTCTTTGCTGTGATGCTCAGATTTCGTATAGGAAGCAACCATGCACGTATAGTTTGGAGTTGAATCGGGACTCGTGTTGGTGCATACACAGAATTAGGAGATTACCTTGCTTTCTCTTCTGTGAGATTTCTCCCACAATGTCTAGGTTTTCCAGATTTTCTTTGTACTTCCTCTGTGGGATTGGTTAAAAAGGCATGGTTTCTTTTGGAATTTTGGCTTTCCAAGTTACCTTACATTTTATGCAAATGAGACTGTTTTGGGTGTAATAAGATGAGAGAAAATAGAAGGAAAAAGAGGGATACCCTCCCCCACACCATTTTTTTTTTGACCACAGGAGCTTCTTGTCCTGGTTTCTCTGGTCAGAAAGAGATTTTTTTCTTGGGATTTTAGATTCTCGTTTGACCAGGAATGCTATAGTGCAGCTCCTTGACTAGAGTCATCCTCAGAGCAGAGTCCAGAGGAAAAAAGAAAAAAAACAAAACAGGGATTTCCCTCACACTCTCTGGGTTATAAGGTCTTTTTGTACTCTGGCCAGAAAGAGGGTTTCTCATATAGATTTTTCTTGCCCAGTTCATAGTTCTACACTGGGGCTGCTCTTGGATTAAACTGGGGAAATAAAAGAGAAGAAACTATGACAAATTCAGCCTTTCATCTTTTTTTCCCCAAGTTTTGGCTCCCCTCCTGATCTGTCTCTATTGTTAACTTTTCAGAATCCTCATGTGGTTGTTTCCTGTTTTGCACACTTTTTAGTGTTGACCAGTCAGAGAGAGAGGCGGTAACAGGTCTACTCCATATTGGCCAACCACAGAAAGTCCCTCTCAACCACATACCTATTTTTTTAATTCTAATCCCTTTGGCAAACTTATTTCCTTTTTTTTCTTAAGATTTTATTTATTTATTTGACAGAGATCACAAGTAGGCAGAGAGGCAGGCAGAGAAAGAGGAGGAAGCAGGCTCCCTGCTGAGCAGAGAGCCCGATGTGGGGCTTGATCCCAGGACCCTGGGATCATGACCCGAGCCAAAGGCAGAGGCTTTAACCCACTGAGCCACCCAGGCACCCCCTTATGTCCTTTTTTAAAAAAAAAAAAAATTTGCTTATTTATTTTTAGGGGAGGGGCCAAGGACAGAAGGAGAATCTCAGGCAGACTCACCACTGAGCAGAAGCTCAGTCTCCAGAACCCTGAGATCATGACCTGAGCTGAAACCAAGAGTCAGACATTTAATTGACTGAGCCATCCAGCCATTCCAACTTAATTTCCTTTTTGTTGTTTTTCTCTTTCTTTCTACCTTCTTGTTTCCTTTTTTTTTTTTAAGAAAAAACTTGATAGAAATCATTCACAACCAAATATTGGCAAGGAAAATCTTTCCTTTCTAAAAATGATTCATCATAGAAGAGCAGCATTTTCCAAAGGCAAGACTCTAATGAGCAGCCACAGGCTGCCAAGCCATTAATCAAAATTATACTAACACCAAAGCAGTTAGCCTCCTATGAGCATGTTATTATTTGTATAATTTTATTATACTTCTGGCAATGTATACTTATTAGTTATGTTTTTATTTTGGTTCAAAAAAATCTCTTTTGTATTAGCAATGGGCAAAATCAAATGAGAAATTTTCCAGAAAAATGTCAGTAGACTGAGTTAACTTCTATAGCACTTAGAACAACTTGGTTTCTAATAAGACGCATATTTCTTGGATTCTTTGTTTATTTTTGGTAGGGCACAATTGTCAGTAACATTTAAGTTTCATATATTTTAATAACATACACAGAAGTATATCAGCCGGTTTGATTATATCCATGGAATGCATCAAGTCCTCTTTGTATTTGTCTTAACTTATGCCTTATAATGTCTGCAGCACAAGCACTTATGCATGCTTTTCCTATCACATATAAACCAAAGACATTACAGCAAACAATGTGGAAGGATCACATGAGTGTTTCTAGTTCTTTACACTGCTCCTCCAGAAATAAACTCTGCTTCTACATCACATTTTCCATACGTATCATATTATCATCAGCTGCTTCTATATCCCAAAAGAATACTAACTAGTGATCGATAGCCCAGACATGTCTGGCCATGGCCTACACGTGCCCTGGGTAGTTCATTTATTTGCCTTGGTGGATTTGCTAGAGTGGAATTTAATCAATAGTTAATTCATTAATTCTGGTCCTCGAGAACGTGGAGTCTGTGCTGGATGAAGATAGCTGGCTGGCTTCGGTTTGGGCTAAAATATGACAAACGGGGGAGCTGATGGCTTCACTTGGTGCTGGGCTGCCTGGAAAGTTTACTTATTTATTCTCTATACATGGATAAGCTTTTAAAAACAAAAGTAAAAGAATATAAACAAGAAAGATATTTTATTAGTTAATGCTAGTTTTCCAAAGTGCATGATTTCCATGGATGAGGGTCAAAGGAAAGCAGAGCGAGAACACAGATCATGTCTTTCATTGTTTTTAATTGGAACCATGGCAGTGTTTTCAGCTCCAGATCAGTTCAGGGCTGTTTTATTGATGAGGAGTCTGTGGCATAATGTCTTTGTAGCATTCGCAAATAATTGTTTGAAAATTTGCCTGAAGCTACTGAATGATAAAAATTATATTTTTACATACGAACTTTTCAGAAGCCTTTATGATAGCAGCACAGGCTGTGTGTCTTTAAGTGAAGGTTAAACCACTATCATCATTTATAAATCCCCTTATATTTTCAAATTACTTAGTTAGGGTTGAAAATAGCAAAAGAGGTTATAGCTTGTGGAAAAAGATTTTCCTCTTTCAGCTCACCAAATTTGAGGTGAAATTTTGAGGCCTCTTTTTTTTTTTTAGAGTATGACTTTTTTGGTATTAATTTTCCCTTTCTGATTTTTTTCAGTGACTGAAGTAAAATTTTATATTTTGTGTGAAAAAACTTAATCTTTTTTAATAGAATGTTGGGCTGTAGATGTAATATGTCAAATCAGTCTTCTTCTTCACCCATATTTTAAACTTCCTCTCTCACCAATATGGACAACTGGAGACACATTTTAATTTGACCTGGAACTTTCTGTTAGAGTCAGTCTGTCTTTCTTTCTTTCTTTCTTTCTTTCTTTCTTTCTTTCTTTCTGTAGGCTGTATGTGTTCAGACTCACAACCCTAACATCAGGAGTGGCATATTCTACTGACTGAGCCAGCCAGGTATCCCTCTGTTAGGGTCTTTAAAGGATCCCTCTTGAAAGGGATCATTTGAAGTACATTTACTACTGTTGTACAGATACAATCCAATATTATAATTCAGAAGTTATTATCTTAATGGCCAGTGAATTCTGATAACACACACATTGTTTGACTGAAAGACCTTACAGAATATCGAGCTTACTCTTAAGTCTCTACCATCAGTACCCCCGCCATTTCCTCAGCAACCTCTCTTTCCCAAACTCCTTTAACTTCTGCAGAAGCTGCTCAGTCCCTGAGGTGGACCGTGTGGATTTCAGCCAAATCCATCTCTTCCTCATGCACTTTGGCCTTTAACGGCTACACTGTCCCCTGCACTCTGAATACCCATTCATTTCTTTTATTGGGTCCATTCCAAATCCATTTATTCATTATGGGTGTCCTGAATAGAAAGGCTCTCCCTCCTAATCAGATAATTTAAACATCACAGTTTTGGTCATTCTGATGTCTCAAAGATCTCTGGCCCTGTTTTCTCCCCGCACTCTAGTCTCATGTATGCAGTTGTCCACTGATTTTCTGTAGTGCTCTCCACCCATCGCTTCTACTGCCTCAAACCTCAGCAGCTCATTCTCACCTAACTCATCATCTTTTCCAACAGCCATTTTCACAAATGCACCACCACCTGCATACTATTACAGACATAGATCTTTGAATTTTTTTAATCTCCTGAGTTGACTAAATAGCAATTTTAGTACGTTTCCTTTTGACACATCATCTTAAATGCGTTCCTCATCTCCATTTTCACCACCACCACCCTGGCTCATGTTTTCATTGTTTAAGATTATGTAACCCATTTATGTAGCTGTCTTAATTCATTGAGATACAGAGAGGTAAAGTCTTTGCTCTTTGCCCACTACTTGCTGCCTTAAACATAACCCTTTGGTTGTCCTCTCTTCAAGTCTTGAAAGCCTCTCAGAAACATCTTATGGCTTTTGTATTATTTTTAGTTATGAGTCTCACTTTGGTAATTAAGATTCATGATCCAGTATTAAAAAGTCTTTTCTGTCTTCAGCAAAATATTAAGCTCATGTCTGGTTCGAAGATTCTACCATGTCACAGGCTCAGCTTGATCACACCTTGCCCATTCCCTTCTCCTTGCTCTTTCTTTCCTGTCCCCTTTAATCTAGTGTGTCAATGTTATTATTTCACTGACAGCACTGAGTGACCATTAAAGCCCTCCATGTGTCAGGTGACACTTTTCTGTACAATTGCACTTCCCTTGAGAGGTTCTGAGAGGATCTCCACATATCCAGGTTCCCGGGCATGAGGGTTGCCCTCCATAACTGATCTGTTGTGGTGCCAACAGAATAGGACATCCCAAGGACTCTTCTTGCTGGAGTCTCCTCTTTAGAAGGCTGCCATCATGAGCAGTGTACCTTTAAACTGGCTCAAGCCTAGGTGAGTTTCAAGGTTGCATGGTTGAAGAGAACCTCACTGATCTGTGCTATGTGGCACTCTTCATTTTATCTTTCCACTGCAGCTGCTCTGCATAATACGTAGCCATCAGGATTCTCTTATCTTTCTCTAAAGGAAAGCACCTTTTCTTTGCTTATATAGACTGTCAAGCTCCATGTCAAGCTGTTTCTGAACTCCTTACTATTCTCCTGGGACAACAACAGATTAGATTTAGACATTTCTATATCTCAATAAGTACCAACCATGAGAAACAAGTGCTTCCCATTTCTCTGCTTCCAGTTTCTCTAAGTTACGTGTTTGGAATGCCTTCTTCAGCTTCCCGTATGTTAGCAGAATTTAAGGGGTGGATTTGATGTCACTCTTCACTAAGTAAATAAGTCCTCTTTTGCTCCTTGCCTCAAAAACCTCCGATGGCTTTCCAACATACTCAAAAACAAATCCAGTTATTTCTGTGTTGTGCAAAATCCTGCACCATCAGCAAACCCCCATTCCAGCCTCCCGACATCCACATGATCTCATTTTCCAACATTCTGCCTCTTGCTCAGTCCAGTCCAGTCCTGTTAGATTTACTGACTCTTCAACAAGCCAAGCACATTGCTGTCTCTGTGCCTTTACACCTCCTGCTCCCTCTGCCCAGAAACTCCTCTGGGCTTGCTTCATCCCTTCTTTGAAATTCCTGCCTGGAAGAACCAGGCCTTCTCAGACCACCCACCTGACATGTGATATAATTATGTGTTTCTTTACTGTCCCTCTTAACCAAGGAAAATGTAAGTTTTGTATAAAAGGAAGATCTTATCTGTCTTGTTCACTAAAGAATATATAACAGTCCCCAGCATACAGGAGGCATTTAATAAATATTCACTAAATATTTAGTGAGGGTTTCTAAAACTCTCTTAGAATTCTGTTTATTTTTGGTTATTTTGGGTGATGGGTCAATGTTAAAGAGCAGTTTTATCTTCAGAAATCAATAGACTCTTGCTGTTCCCTTTAGAGGTGAAATACTTCCCACTTGTAAATGGAGGAACTCATTATCTGTCATCCTATTTGGGGCTGTAGTTCAAAATCCCATACAGGAGGGAAATCCCATTCAACATTCTTTTGTCCTTGAGTTACTAATGTAGCTCACTGACATTTCTGTCTACCCCAGGTCTCTTCTACTCTAACCTGTCAGGTCAGGGGCTTTATCTTCTGGTAGTGACAACACTCCACAGTCATACCACTTTGCTATCAAACTCCACATAGTATCTGAGGGACTCCATAAACTTTTTTCTTTTACTCAAATTTCCCTCCTTTATTGCTGGATGTAGCTTATTCATTTATCAAGTTGGTCACATTACTCTTCCATACACATGTAGGATGATTCCCACCCTTATTTTTTGCTTATGTTGATTTTCCTGCCATTTCTTTCCCATCCTCATTCCTGAATTCAAGTCCACAGGCATTTGTCCCATGAGATCCTCATTGTTTATTCTAGAAACGGTGATCTTTGCTTATGTGTGTTTTATATTGACTAATACCCAAGGACTCACATTTCATCTTTTGATTTTTCAGCTATTACAAGTTATGTTAAATATTCTCTTAGATAATTAAATATGCAATGACTTGATTTGAGAGATGAGAGTTAATATTTTCATCATACAACATTTATTTAATCCTATATTAAAAGTCACCTGATCATTTGTGATAGTCATAATCTGGAAGAACTTAAGTGTTACATAAATAACTGACAAGAATAACCAAGTTAAATAGACGGGAAAAAAGTCTTTGTAAACATGATCAGGTAATCCAGATCCACAATCTAGACTGATATCTCAAAGAATATGAAGATTTTTTTTCTTTGGCTCAAACAAGAACATTTTGACAAAATGGTAATAAAATATTAGAATAAAATGTTAAAGAGTACCAGTGGGAACCCTAATTCTTCATAAAAAAGTCTGTCTGACCTGTAACATGTTAATATTCATCTGTATAAGGGTGGGTGATAAAGAAATGATTTTTTTCCATACTCCTTTCTATCCTCAATGTTATTTTGTACTTCCCAAAGTAAGAATTGAAAGTGGTGATTATTGTGGTGGTGGCCACAGGTGTATATAGTAGTAACAGAAGTAGAATAATAGATCTACTAACAACGTGATGTAATTAAAAAAAATAACTCCAACTAAAATGTCTGAACAATATCAATGAATCCATGTATCAAAATATGTGTAGATATAATGGTTTTCATCCAAAACTTTATTAAGGCAGCTTAATTTTAGTCCCTAGTGTTCTGGAGTTAAATAAACTCCAATCATGACTTTATGAACAAATCTACCCAAAAAAATCCATTCAAGGACTTACAGTTGGTTGATTTTTCTGCATGAGCATACAGCCTTTACTAATCTATACCAAAAAGCTTCAGTTTGTTTCCCCGATATTTAACGTTCATGCCTATGGTATAAGAGTGTTTCTTCTATTTTATTCTTAAACATTAAAGGAATGAAACCATCAGTCCAGATAATAATGGTGCATATTTCTCAGAGATGTCTTTCATTTCAAATCAGCAACCAAACTTTTTCCGTGTCATTTTCTTTGGTTCTAATGAGAGGTGTAGTATAGGTGTTAAACTTGTTACTCTTCTTTGATCATTTATCTTCTTGTACCTGATTCAGATCCTCAAAAGCAAAACTGTTCATGTTACCACTAAAAATATAAGTAGTCTCACTCCACACCTATTTTTGTGCTGGAAGAAGAAGTTACAATGGTGTGGTATTCTACATGGTGTTTTCTAGACTTTACTAATTCACTGATTTTGTAGAAAAGTCAGACCCTTGAATGCCACTTAAATGTAGTCTTTCCTGTGGTTGATTATGCAGTGAATACAAAAGACGTATCTGGAAAATGTGGAATTAATTTTGAAAGTTGGATAAAGACCATAGAATAATAATGGTAACTATACAAGTCACCTATGAAACTGTTCTCTTGTAGGTGACATTAATTTCCTATCTACTGAGTCTTATTAGTGAATGTGTTATTCTTGTACCCCCAAGAAAATGAAATAATGATTTTCTTTTTTTTTTTAGCAGTCTATTAAAATGTCAAGGTTTATCTTGACTACTGCTTTTTAATGTAAATGTTTGGGCTTAATTGAATTCCTAATATATGATGTCACTTGGAATTCTGATAGGGTCCAGTAATTTTGCCTGTAAAGATACATTTCTTCTTAAAATGAAAGGTATGAGAAAAATACCATTTAACACAATGGCATAAAAGTGGTCACATAAGTTATTTTAAGACTTTTATTGTAAGAGCTTTAAAGTAAAGGGACTAAGCTTATGTGTGCGTGCTCTCTTCCAAAGTACCTACTGGAATGTTTTCTATGTAAAAGTGCCTGATAACTGTTTGTAATTGGTTAATTGTTATAGTTGGAAATTTTAGAATTATAAAAATAGAATTAATCTTGAATGTCAAAGTTCTACCCTTTTTTTGAAAATAATGAGAATAAAAGTAATTATTATTTTATATTTCCATGTAAAATAGGAAGGCTTCCTTTGCCATGCTAAATAAATTTCAAGAATATGTCATATCCAAATCTCTAGGGCTTTATTAAAATTTTTAACTATTCTGCTTATAGAGCTTATTTTAAAAACGCTAAAGATAGTATGGTGTGTCATCTAGGCTGTATCATTCTGCCAAGTAGTCCTAACTGCAAAATTAAAGTTCTATAACATTAACATGAGAGCAAACCATCTTATTCAGGGTTGATTCCTAGTGGACAGCTTAATGTTATGATTTCATTTATTTCAACAAAAGAAATATTAATAGATCATAGAGACTGCAATAAAGTTTTAATTGAATACTATGCCCTTATTATATACCAACCTCCCCCCAGAATAGTATACTCATATTTAGAATGAAATTGTTGCTCTACTTTTAAGAATCAAGCATCCCGTAGAATACAATGATGTAAACATATTTGTTATGGGAATTTCCAATTCCTATATTTCTTGCCACAAAACATGTCCAACTATGATATTTAAAGAATTATTAGAGGGACTCCTGGGTGGCTCAGTAGGTTACGCTTCTGCCTTCAGTTTGGGTCATGATCTCAGGGGCCTGTGATCCAGCCCCCTGGAGGTCTTCCTGCTCACTGAAGAGTCTGCTTCTGCCTTTCACTCTTCTCTCCTGCACCGTGCTCATGTGCTCTTTCTGTCTCAAATGAATAAATAAATAATCTTTTAAAAAATTATTAGAGAAACAAATCTGTTTATATTAATCAAATATCAAGATATGTCTAAGTGAAGTATATTTGGAAGGATATTATATTTAGTTTATCATGATATAATTTATAAATAATAAATTTATCAATTTTTTTTACCAGTTGGTAAATTTATCCACTGATAATAAGATTTTGTCAATTTGTGCATTTATATTGGCTACAAGTAAAAAGACACCCCACAACAGAGGCTTAAGTAAATAGCTCTAGAGATTGTAAATTGTGGCTGGTATTGGTTCACCTGTACCAAATAATATGGTGCCTCTCTTGGAGATTCTTATGATCTTTCTCAAGTGGCTGCAAGTTGATTGTTGAAGTTGCAGACATCATGTTTAGCAGAAAGGGAAAAGGGGCAGGTGATGGCTGTGTCAAGAAAGCTGAAATTGCCTAGGAACCTTCAGAGGCCCCACTGTGGTTTTCTAGCTACATATCTATGAACAGCTATGTGTGAGCTGGGAAAGGAAAGCAAAGGAGATGGTGATTTTAAGTATAGATGAGGTCTGCAACATGTTCTAATTTCCATCTTATTTACCACTTTTTCATATTACCTGTGTCTTACTTTTCCTTGTCCAACCAAATTTTCCTGTTGGTTTTCCTACTTAACCAAAACAGTGGTACTCTCCTGTCTTTGTAATTTAAAGTGGGAGATCACTGGACTCTTGTCGTATGTTATCCTCCCAAAAGTTTACATGGTTTTCATTGATTCTCTAAACATATTGTATGGTAGTTGTATATATTCTTTTGCTTCAGCTTCTTAATTAAGAAGTTGTTGACAAAATGGACCTTTTGACCAGTCTGGGAGATTAACTGAAAGTACATGAGGCTGAGAGCAGTGATGTTAAATGTTATCTTTTCAGAGGTATTGATTATTCTATCCATTTCAGATCCCTTCAAGTTGATTGGATGTCTCCAGGGAAGCCAAATGGTATCATTCTCGGATATGATGTCTTACGTAAAACATGGCTTTCATGCCCTAAAACCCAGAAGTTAAGAAAGGACCACAGGGGCGAGCTCTGCAAGGCAGTGAAATGTCAAAAACCTAAAACAATCTGTGGACATAGGTGCTATTCTCCTGAAGCTAAGGTATATCTTTTCATATGAGTCAGTGAAATATATTTTTCTCACTAAACACTCCTGGTGAAATCACTTGCTTCTTAAACCATGGTTTGTCATAATCAATT
Source organism: Mellivora capensis (assembly GCA_004024625.1). NCBI lineage: Eukaryota > Metazoa > Chordata > Mammalia > Carnivora > Mustelidae > Mellivora > Mellivora capensis. The sequence goes on along the minus strand of PISX010002588.1, from coordinate 91,940 downwards.
TTTCCACTAGTCTATCAGGAAGACCCCAAGGAAAAGAAAGGATGCTTATAAAAACCCTCTCATCCTCATGAGCATCTTAGCCTTCTCATTTTTTTTATCATCTTCACAGGAAATATTAGTTTATTGAAATGGCAAGGAACTCCCGAATTTGTATTTGATTGAATGACTTGAATTTTCTTTGCAACAAATCCATTCAGCTACAAGTGGCTGTTAGTTTACACGACACTGATGAGTAACTGTGAGCAGGACCTTCCATGGTTTGGCAGAAATATTTTAAAATTATGGCCATTTGCAGATTAATGTTCATATTAGTTGCAGTTTAGGAATCAGATCAATAACACAGCCAGACAGAGGAGTTTGCGAATGGCTTTTATTGACAAATGATGCAGAGAATCCTTACTTTGAAGGTAGGATTTCACATAATGAAATAGTGTTTCTATTTGTCAACAAAAACATCACACATTTAATGTACTAAAGCTGTTACTAAATTCAAAAGATTCACTGCAAAAAGACACAGTAATTAAGGAAGTGAGTTGTTGAGGCAATATGGATCAAAATACAAATTATTACAGCTGACACTGGCCAAGCAGTGGCTATCATCTAAGAAATGTTTTAAATCTAGCAGTTACTATCTATATTTTTTTTTGGTACATAGGCTCCTGAATTGCCATTATGCCTAAGTTTTACATTATTTTAGGCCATTAAATGTACACTATCTGATGAACATACCTCCATAAAATAAAATTAAATTCAGGATTTTTGAAGGGAAAAATGCTGGAATAAATTTGCCCATTAAAAATGTTCTCTGGGAGAAAGAAAGAAATCTTTGATGCATTAAGCAAAGGCTTATTTTTCTTTTTAAGGATTAAGGATATACACGGGTATTGACAGTTAAAGAGAATAAAGGAAGTCAATTAAAATCTCAAGAGAAAGCAATCATTTGTAAATTTCTGTTTAGAGTTAACTATGAATATATATTTCTTGGGTGAGAAGTTGGAAAGAGAAAAGAGACTAAGAATTTTTAGGCTAAATCACCACAAATATCAGGAGGACTAGAAATACATATGCAAAATTTACCATGTATTCAAACCCCAGTGAACATCAGACCTAGAAGGCTTGTTAAAACACGGATTGCAGGTCCCACCTCTAGAAACTCAAATTTGGTAAATCTTGGGTGGAGTGTGAAAATTTGCATTTCTAACATGTCCCCAGGTGATGCCTTTGCATCTGTTCCCAGGAACTGTATTTTGAGAATCACTACATTATAGACTTGCTTTAGGAAAACTATAGAACAAGGAAAAGGTTATTCAGATATTAGGTACACATTTATCAACTCAAGTTATTGAAATTTCCGTTTATGTTTCCTGAGACAGCTAACTTGAAACTTGAATTAGAAATTAAGAAATAATTCTGTTTACGTAGAGACCTCCCAAGAGAAATAATTGCTTGAGCATATCACTTTGGGGACCCACCAATGATCTGAACCAAAGGGCACTAGAAAAAATTCACAAGTTTCATGTGGCTAAAGGAGCCTGAGAATGGAAGTGGAAAGATGGGAGTGAACCAGATCTAATGCACCAACACTAAATAAGCACTCCAGTGAAGATTCCACAAGAAAATGATAAGGACTAGAGAAGCTTGCTGAAGAAGAAGGCTAGATGTACTTCAATGTCTAGAAATTCTCTTTATGAGAATTGGACTTAAACAAATCCTTTAAGACCACACAACAAAGAGCAAGATTTTAGGTCACTGTCATAAAACAAGAAGAAGGTGAGCATTGTTTTCCCCTGAAAGCAAAAATGACCAGCTTCCTTAAATCCCCAATAATAAACACATGACAATTTTTTGCTTAAGTCTTAAACATGGGGCATAATTTCAAATTTACTTTTCACACAGAGTATGGCATCAAAGAGAAGGATCACCCAGTTTATCTCTGGCATGAGACTAATTCTGAATCCTCACTGCTAATAACTAAATAAAGAAAAGGAAATTTATCACAGTTAATTTAGCATGGCTACCTGCAGGGGTAGCCTGCAGGGGTAAACTTTGAATTTAAGAGCCTATTTCTTTGTTCTTTGATAATTTTTGAAAAATGAATGAAGTACTACACTAGTGGTGTTTGAAGACTTAGCCCACATTCTGCCGCTTTATATTGAGCTTGATTCACGAGTTGGTGCAAGCTAGAAATAGCAATGTGCAAAATGGAAAAAGAGAAACACCTCTAAATAGTGGTTGATTTTGCCTGCCACAGGAAGCTTCTATCTAGTTTACCTGACTTATGCCAAGTGTAGGTTCTGAGGCTACATTTCAGCAACTATTTAGCATTTGACTTGTTATATATACAGAATGTCAGTCTCTCAGACCTCAAGTGAGCATGCAAATAATTATTTGATTGTTCAAGCACATAATTTCTTCTACAGCTCCTGGAAAAAAACACATCATTAAAAGGGCTTTTCAAAATCAATTTCCATATAAATTTCTTTTTTTAATATGGTGGCCTATGACATACACATATATATATGTATATATATACATATACACATATATATACATATATATACATATGTAAATGTTAGAGTCTGTTGAGATTACCTTTTCTGAAGATTGGGTTTATAAATAAGTGATCATATAAATTATAAGGAAAAGACTATTTATTAAAAAAAAGGAAAGATCAATGAGAGATAGGTTTCCATAAGTGTGTTTTCAAATTAAACACTGATTAAAATAAAAACACATATATGAAGGCAATTTTTCACTTACAATTCTAAATCCTCTTTACATTGGGAGCACTGACATTCAAAAGAGAATTCATATTTATAGAGTGTGATAACAGAGCATGAAACATGCTTGGTCTAAAAAAGCTACATTGTATCATAGCATATATAAAATTTAAATGATGCTGGGAAAATGCATTTTTCAAACTTTTGAATTTTTATCAATAATATACTACATTTGGTCTCAGGTCAAGGGCGACTAGAGTATAATTGTATCACATGAGATATGACGGTCTAGTACTTTTAATTAAACTGATATTTCTTTAACCCCAATTCCCGCCTTCAGGTTTGCTGTAATGGAGTTCTCTACAACCCCCAGCCTGGGCACCACTGCTGTGAAGAGAAATACATCCCGTTCGTTTTGAATTCAACTGCAGTTTGTTGCGGCGGCAGAATACGAGAGGCTCAACCAGATCATCACTGCTGCTCTGGGTATTACACTAGAATTCTACCAGGTGAGGATCATTTCCAGGTGTGCTCAGTATTGGAGAGCAAGAATTCCTGTCCTCTTCAAGCACCTTCTAGGTGGACTAAAACCAAATTGACAGGGGACTGATTAACAAGAGAAAATCAGATTTAATAATGTGCCTACCAGGAATCCACACAAACAATGAAATTCCAAAGACAGTGAGGACAGTCAGGCAAAATGAGGTCTATATGTCATTCTGAACTAAGGGGGAGGGGGTAGTAACCTGGGACATCAGAGGAAAGGAATGTATTTCACAGAGCAACAAGAAGAAAAGCAGATGTTTGGTAATTAGTTGTTTGCCCTGCCATACAGATGGGTCACTCAGATGAAATTTATCTCTGCTAATAATCCTTATTCTGGGAAAGACAGCCAATTTGGATTCTTCTATGTATTTAAGGGAGAGGCAAAAGTTTCTCTTCAGCCTTCATGGTCTCGATTGCCTTTAGCTTAAAAAAATCTTCACGCCAGAGTGGGCCATCTTGGGCAGCTGCCCTTGGCCCTTGCATCAGTAGTCTGGGAACCTGAAAAAGTCAACCCATGACTCATGCCCATCCACTATTTCAAGCACCTCCTCAACAAAAATTTAATGACTAACACATAACCAGCCGCCAACTTTTAAATATCATTTCTTCTTTCAGCTTTGTTGAAATCTAAGCAAGACTAGGTAGGTCTAGAAATTTTTTTTTTTTTAAGAATTTTATTTATTTGATAGACAGAGATTACAAGTAGGCAGAGAGGCAGGCAGAGAGAGAGGAGGAAGCAGGTTCCTGAGCTGAGAGTGCTGAGCAGAGGGGCTGATGTAGGGCTCGATCCCAGGACCCTGAGACCATGACCTGAGCCGAAGGCAGAGGCCTTAACCCACTGAGCCACCCAGGCGCCCCAAGACTAGGTAGGTCTAAAAGAGAGGGAATACAAGGGACTTATGGTATCTACCATGTAAGGAAATTTATCAAGACCTGGTAACTCCCTTTATTTTTTACTTTATTTCTTCCCATGGCTAAGCATTTTCACCATAAATTCTGTGAATTTCTAATTTGTTCCACCCCATGAAGCCATTCTTCATTTCCTCCATTTCTATTCTGGACTATACATGCATTGTCCCTGGATGGATTATAAACACAAATTCCATTTATCAGAGACTAGTCCACTGTCTGTGGTAGGGCAGAAAGAAGGTTGCTGCGAAGAATAGCAAAGAGAGATTTTTCCCTCCTCAACCCCCGTTTTTTTTTTTCTTTTTTTGAGTGACCAAATAAGCACTGTCCAAATTTCAACTACACAAAACTATACAATTGAGAATAAAGATGATAACATTTGGTATTTATAAAACACAAAGTCTCTGGCAGGCTCTGTATTTAAAGGTTTTACATATGATACCTTATATACTTTCCACAACTGTAGGATATTGGTGTTTTGTCTAAAGTTTATAAATAAGGAAACAGATTCAGAAAGGATCGATAACATAGCCAGATTCGGAGAGGTGGGAGTGGAAGAGCTGAAGGGCAGATCTCCACATGTCTTTCCAAAATCCATGCTCAACTCTACTTACCCTTTTTTTTTTAATCTGTTTTTACTTTATTATTTTTTCCAAGTTTTTTTTAAAATTCCAGTTAGTTAACATACAGTGTAATATTAGTTTCAGGTGTAGAATTTAGTGATTCATCACTTGTATATACTTGGTACTCATACAATACCCACCACCCATTTAACCCATGCTCCCCACCACCTCCTTTCCAGCAAACCCTCCAGTTTGTTTTCTATAGTTAAGAATCTGTGCACCCTAATGTTTATAGCAACATTATCAACTATAGCCAATTATGGAAAGAGCCCATATGTCCATTGACTGATGAACAGATAAAGAAGATGTGGTATATGGATTATTACTTAGCCATTAAAAAGAATAAAATCTTGCTATTTGCAACACAGTGGATAGAGCTAGAGAGTATAATGCTAAGCAAAATAAGTTAGTCAGAGACAAATACCATAGATTTCACTCATCTATGGACTCTAAGAAACAAAACAATGGGGAAAAAAGAAAAAGTCAAATATTTATTCTTATAAACCAAAATATGTCAATATATGTTAACATAGTTTTTAAACTGACTATTTCAGACTTCTAAACTTCTTCATTACTGCCCTTGACAGTTACTATTTTTTTTTAAGATTTTATTTATTTATTTGACAGAGATTACAAGTAGGCAGAGAAGCAGGCACAGGGAGAAGGGGAAGCAGGCTCCCCGCTGAGCACAGAACCCGAGGCGGGGCTTGATCCCAAGACCCTGGGATCATGACCTGAGCCGAAGGCAGAGGCTTTAACCCACTAAGGCACCCAGGCGCCCCTGACAGTTACTATTTATCCTGAGAAAGCCATTGACAATACAGAATTTTTTTTCCTACCACGTAAGTTTAATGCCTATGTCTTCAGAAGCAAAGAAAACAGATATGGGATAAAGAGAAGATGTCCAAGAAAAGCTGAATGCTTCGGGATACCTAGTTTAACTAGGAACTTATGTTAAATATCCAGTTAATTCAGGTTATTGTTCAGTGTACCTTTGTGTTTGGCATAAATATGTTTATCCAAGGTATGTGAGAGAGAAATCTCTTTTGTAAAAATACTAGAGCAAAAAGGGAAGGTGAGGTCATTAAATATATGCAAGTTTATTCAAGGCAGAGACACAGAGACTCTAATCTTCATAATTTTTCCTTAATACTAATAGACAAGTCTGTCTTTATAGCAAAGCTGTTCTTATTCTTTTGCAAAAATACTTTCATAATTAAGTAACTCCTAATCAACTAGATTTTCCAAGTAAGAAAAAATAATGGTATTGGAAATAAGGATTTTGTAGAAAAGGATAACTTCTTTATCCTGAAATTATCATGTTAACAACTAATCAAACTCTGCCAAATGCTTTACTCTCTCAAAATAGTTTACACTTTGGGAGTTTTCTACTACATTTCCTATATTCTTTCCCCTGCAAAAAGTTGCCCTGAAAAATATAATTAAATAGATGATGGGCATGTTCTGTTGTCTTCTTTCCTGTTGTTTAGACTAATGGACCATACCAGGCTTTTCTCTAATTCTAACATAGAACTAAATAATAGTGGTTTTATTACCAAGTCTCATGAACATTTTTGATATTATGATTTGCAGGAAACTGTTTAAACTGAGAAAATATTCTCTGTCCCTTAACATTGATGAAAAGTCATTGGTTGTATCCATCATGTCTGTTAACTCTTAGATTTGTGTTTCACCTTTCTCAATCCTAACACAAGTGTCAGATTTCAAGCTAAGAAAACAATCTAATTAAAAGAAAAAAATTCCAAGATTCCTGGATGGCTCAGTCAGTTGAGTGTCTGACTCTTGGTTTTGGCTCAGGTCACAATCTCAAGGTTGTGGGATCAGGCTCTGTGTTGGGCTCCATGCTCAGCACTGGAGTCTGCTTAAGACTCTCTCCCTCTTCCTTGGCCCCTCCCTGCCCTTGTAGTCTCTCCCTCTTTCTTAAAAAAAAAAAAAAAAAAGTCCAAATAAACTTAAATTTTTTCCTAAAGATAAAATAAGCCATGAAAGTCCAAAAGTCATTTATTGCCATTATACAAAACATTTTAATAAGTAATTTTTGAAGCAAGAGTTTTCAAAACCTTCATGATCTGTATATGATACATGATCTGTATATGACACATGCTCATTCAAACCTCAAACATTTCAATAACTTCCAAACTGTTGAGCATGGTCCATATCTGGATTCCTTTTAAGTAGTTCATTTTTCACAGTATTAGAATGCCTACCATGGTGTCAAGGGAAAAAAAAATGCAATCTCATGGATAATCAAAGAGAATGTTTGCTGCAATCATTAATCTCAATGTACCTAAATGAAGAGATTATATTGTGACCTCTATCCTCAGCCAGTGGTCTTTGTTAACTACTTTAACACTGTTTACATCAAGAAACAAAGCATAGTGACCCCAAACCATCTTGTATCTAAATGCAATTAAAATTCAATCAGTACTCTGTCAGTTCCAGGCTAAGATGGATATAGGCATTTTGATATTTATAGATAAGTCTGAAATATTGGTTAATAATATTTACTTCATATTTTTCTCACAACTTTCCTTTATAGTGCTCTACAACAAAGGGTGGCAGAGGAAAGAATGCTTATTCCACTCCCCTTTTTTTATAAATATGCTAATGACCTCAAGCTAAATGTTAATGTGGGTCATTCTTTGATAAGAATAACAATTAACTGTGAAGACTGCATGGTAGCTTTTAGAGAGAAAACATTTTCAAGCCTGTCGTGGAATAGATTCATTTTGAGAGGTTAATGAGAAGGTGACTGATCCTTGTATCTTACGTCTAATAGACCTTTTTTGAGGGAAAAAGAATCAGTTTTGGTTCTCATTGATATAATCCACATCTCTTTTTATAAAGCATTTTCTTCTGTCGGTGACTGAATAAGAAAATATCTAAACTAATTAATATTTGTTATCCTCAAAACTGGCTTTAAAAAAAATGTTGGTTTTCCCCAATATAGATATTTTCCCATACACACACACACACACACACACACACACACACACACTATGTTTTTTCTAAACCCACTGTTGTCCTAAAGGATATTTCACTAACTGTGCTGCCCCTCTACCATGTGGTATGTTATGTCAAAGTTTGCCAAGAAGATACAGTGCTCTCTGACTGTGGAGATTTTAAAAATATGGCAACCACATTTGAGACCAAATTTGAAAATCCTTTTACCCAGAGGAATGTAACTAGTACAATAACCTTACTGTTCACAATAAGCTCTTTCCTCCTTTTTTGGCCTCTAGTAGAATCATGATGAAAAATTTAGAATTTCCTTCTGTTTATGCATACCATGTCTTAGGATCCTTTCACTCTCTCTCTCTGACAAATAAATAAGTAAAATCCTTAGAAAGGAAGGAAGGAAGGAAGGAAGGAAGGAAGGAAGGAGAAGGAGAAAGAAAAAAAGAGAGGAAGGGAGGAAGGAGGGAAGAAAAGGGGCGCCTGCATGGCTCAGTCGATTAAGTATCTGCCTTTGGCTCAGATCATGATCCCACATGATCCCATGTCCTAGGATGGAGTCCTGGATTGGCTCCTTGCTCAGCGGAACCCTGCTTCTCCCTCTGCCTGCTGCTCCCCCTGCTTGTGCGCGCTCTCTCTCTCTCTGGCAGATAAATAAGTAAAATCTTAAAAAAAAAGAAAAAGTATCCTTTTAAAGACTATCAACTAAGCCAACTGTACCCTACATTCCAGGATTTCATGCCTTGAGAGAAAACTGATTATGCCCTGACCCACTCCTCAGTAATTTCCCTAGAGAAATGAAAACTGTGTTTACACAAAAACCTGCTCTCAAATGTTTATAGCAGTTCTACTCATAATAGCCCCAAACCAGAAATAGCTCAAATGTCCTTCAGTGAGTAAAGGAACAAACTGTGGTGTATCCATACAAAGGAATACTACCCAGGAATCAAAAGGAACAAACTACTAATAAATACCAGAAAGATACTATGCTGAATTGAAAGGAGCCAGTCTTGGGGCTCCTGGGTGGCTCAGTCCATTAAGCATCTACCTTCAGCTCAGGTCATAACCCCAGGGTCCTGAGATCAAGCCACACATCAGGCTTCCTGCTCAGTGGAGAGCCTGCTTCTCCAACTTCCTCTGCTGCTACCCCTGCTTGTGCTCACACTCTGTCAAATAAATAAATAAAATCTAGAAAGAAAGGTAAGAGAAAGAAAGAAAGAGAGAGAAAGAAAGAAAGAAAGAAAAGAGGTAAAAGAGAAGAGAAAAGAAAGGAAAGGAAAGGAAAAGGGAAAGGGAAAGGGAAAGGAAGAAGCCAATCTCAAAAAGTTATGTCCTGGGATATTCCATTTATATGACATGTAAAAGGACAAGCTGTGGGGATGGGGGACAAATCGGTGGTTGTCAGTGGTGGTGGGTGAGAGGAGCACGTGACTGAAAGAATAGTATGGAGTTTTGGGGGGTGATGAAACTCATCTGTATCCTAATTGTACCTTTATGTTAAAACTCATAGAATTATGCATCACCCCAATAGGTCAATTTTAAATGGGTTTTTTTTTTAATAAAAAAAAATGTTAAAGTCATATGCCTTAGAATTCTATTTCTATTCTATAAATAGGAAAAGTAAGACATAGGAACAAGATCAAATCACTCCGTTAGTGGAGATTGAAATTTGTATGATTAAAAGTTAGATTGATCCATTAGAGATACTGTATTATATAATAATGTGATGACTTCATACATGTAATTTAATATGCTTTTCTGGCATATTGGTAGAGCAGAAAGAAAGAAAATTTATCTCCATTAAAATTACATTGAAAATTCCTATTTAAAGAAAGCAAGCAAAAATGTCCCAGTTAGAGACTAAGGTCGTTATTTCAGGTAATAATGTATATGATCATATTCTAATAAAAGAAAATTCTGTGTAGGGTTTTACTGGTTTGATGCTGAGTAACTAGTGGATGAAAATGACAGACTTTGGAGTCAAACTGCCTGGCTTCACATCTCATTTCTTTCACTTATTAGTTGTTTGACCTTCATTAGGTCATTTAAACTAAGTAATATTAGTGGGAAACTTATGACTCTGATTTCTCTGACTTTTGGAATTAGAACCCCCAAAGCTTTCATGTGCAAATAGAAGGAAAGTTTGATAAGAATTGGGGAGCATTAGAGTACATGAGGTTAAGAGGTATCCTGCAGGTGACAAGATATAGCCTCTTATGAATTATTCTAGAGCAAAGACTCAGGTGTGTCCACTTTTATCCAATTCTGTTAAAAGGCAACCAGTTCATAAAAGCTAAGAATCAAATGTCTAATGGACATTGAGATCCTATGAGCCCAGGGATCCTCATTGATTCTTGTTGATTCTAAGAGACCAAGCAATCCTTTATCTAAGCTGGCTTTCAGCAATTGACTAGGGAAGTCACAAATAGCTTCCAACCTTTAAAGAGAAAGAGACTTTCTATTTTGCATGACCTCACAGTTTCAAATCCAGACCCTAGGAAATGTGCTTTGTTCTGAAAACATGGATGCTTGGAAACTATGTCATTTCTGTGCTACCACTGTCAACAAATACAGAGAATCAATTTGTCAAGCTTTCACAGGAACATAAGGGAAGATCATCCACACATTGTGTAAGAGTGGAGTTTTAAAGCGGAAACCAAGTATCTTTAGTGTATTAGTTTCCTAGGACTCCTGTAACAAATTACCAGAAACATGGTGGCTTAAAACAACACAATTTTATTACCTGACATTTCCAGTGGTCAGAAGTTCCAAATGGGTCTCACTGGGCCAGAAACAGTGTATCAAGCCAGACTGCCTTAGAGAATCCTTTTCCACCTTGCAGAGGCTGCCTGCATTCCTTGCCTAGGGGCCTCCTACCATCTTCCAGCCTTGCAATAGTAGTCAGTCCTTTCTCACATAACATTATCAAGCTCAATTCCATCATGCTGTTTTAATCCCCTTTTGCCATTAACATAACATTCACAGATTCCAGAGATTAGTACATGGACATCTCTGGGAGGTCATATTCTGCTTATCACTCTAATGGTATGGTTAAATAATTATGAAAATTAAATTGGCATTTCTGTAAACTCTTGGGGCATAATTATCCCAAGTGAATAAAAAAAGATACTGGGAGTGTGAGTGCAAGAGTATATGAAACTGCTACCCATAGATGTATTACTCTGAGCAACTGTCTCAGGGACTGGAGAGAGGATGGTATTAGGTTGGGAACTATGGGAAGTGAAGAAGCACAATCTTGTTAATGGCCCTTAAATCTTGGACAAAGTAGTATACAAGTCATTTATTTTTTGGATGGAATGAATAAGGTATTATAAGGATTACAATAGGGAATAAGAAGTATTTTCTGGAGTTATGTGGGAACAATGGACCTGATTTTCTTCAACAACCACCTTTTTTTTTTAAAGTGAATTTTTAGCCAGTTTCAAGAAGGACATAGTCAGATTTATAGAGACCTTTAAGGGTTTAGCCTCTTCTGTGAACCCCATATCTAAACTCTCCTTGCCCCAGTGACTCTTGAAGACAGATTCAAGGTCTGAGATGTAGATCATGAAGTCATCAGGAATTAGATAGTTACCCTGTGCCATCATCAAATTATAGACTGGGGATTCTGGTGGGAATTCAAGAAACAGGCTTGTGGATACACATTTAGTACTAGCATCCCATTAACAAAGCAGATCTCCTCCCATCAGATGCACCAGAGTGGAAAAATTACAAAGTTAGCAGAAAAGTATGTTGATTAAAGAGAAGACAAAGACAAAGGGAGAGTCTGGAATGTATTTGAAATGTCTACCTCTGAGACAGGTTATTCCTAGGAAGGAATGATAGAAACATAGTAGAATTTATAATAGCGTAACCCCAATATCAATTAGATATGAAAACTTCAGTTTCTACCACTGCATGAAAAATTCTCTTTTTTGTGTTAAAGGCCGTTATGGATTGACCAGAGCAGCTACTTTCACAGAAAGAGGTTCTTGTGCCAGTCAATGTTTGTCTTTTTCCTTTTTTGATTCTTTCTAGTTAAAGTAGAACAAATGTTCTTCCAGTGTCCCTTTCCCTTACAATGACAGTCATCTTTGTGTAGACTAGACATGGATATGTCCTTGTTCTTCCTTTATTTAATTGCTTAATCTGAAAATCTATTAATTTGATCCATTTTTTTCTTTTTTTGTGAGCCAGAGTATCTTCCAAGTACTCATCAAGTTCTTCTAATTTAGAGAGAAGGCATTGTCTACTCTCCTATCTTCTGATTTCCAAGGAATTATTGAAATCTTGACTTCCATTGAGAACAGAGTATTCCTAGTGGTAGCTAAGTAGTCTCTGAAACTAGGCATGGGATTATGTTTCCCCTATTTATGGAACTGGACTTTTTTATTGTAGTAAAGTATACATATCAAAATTTATAATTTTCACCATTTTTAGGTACATATTTCAGGAGCACTGAGTATATTCACATGGTTGTGCAATCACCACCACCACCATTTCCAGAACATTTTATCTTCCCAAACTGAAACTCTGTTTCCATTAACATTAACTCCCTGTTGTCCCTAGCCCCTAGCCCCTGACAACGACCATTCTGTTTTCTGTCTCTATGAATTTGACTACTCTGTGTACTTCATATACACTTAATATGTTTTCAGGGTTCATATGTATTCTAAAATATGTGAGAATTTTTGTCTTTTAGACTGAATAACGTTCCATAGTATGGATATACCACGTTTTCTCTGTCCATTCATCTGCTGATGAATATTTGGATTGCTTCCACCTTATTACTTTTGTGAACAATATTGCTATGAACACTGGTATACAAATACCTGTTTGAGTCCTTGTTTTGCATATATATTTTTTTAACTTTATACTCAGAAGTGAAATTCCTGGATCATAAGGAAATTCTGTGTGAAATTTTTTGAGGAACTGCCTTAGTGTTTTTCACAGAAGCTATACTATATTCCCCACAACAATGTGCAAGTTTATTATATGCAGAAGACCCAATTTCTCTAATTCCTTGGTAACATATTATTTTCTGCTTGTTTATTTTATAATAGCTGTTCTTCTGACTATGAAGTAGTATCTCACAGTGATTTTGATATGCATTTTCTTAATAATTAAAAATATTCAACATCTTTCCATATGATTAGTGGCCACTGTACATCTTCTTTGGAGAAATATCTATATGAGTCTTTTAGCTATTTTTTTAATGGGTTGTTTGTGTTTTCGTTGTTGAGTTGCTGGAATTCTTTAGAAATTTTGGGTGTTTGTCCCTTATCAGTTATATAACTTACAAATATTTTCTCCTATGGTTTGCCTTTTTATACAGTCAATAATGTCTTTTGATGCATAACACTTTTAAATTTTGATGAGGTACAATACATCTATTTTTCTTTTGTTGCCTTGTACTTTTGATGTCATAATCAATAAATTATTGCCAACTCCAATGTCTTGAAGATCTCCCCTTATGTTTCTTCCAAAAATTTTATAATTTTATCTTTACATTCAGGCCTTTGGTCCATGTTGAATTAATTTTTGTACATGGTATAAGGTAAGGGTTCAACTTCATTCTTTTGCATGTGAATATTTATTTTTCCAAGGACCATTTGTTGAAAAGGTAGTCCTTTCATCATTGAACGGTCTTGACACCCTTGTTGAAAATTATTTGGTTATTTTTGTAGTTTCATTTCTGGGCTCTCTATTCTATTCCGTCAGTCTGTATGTCTGTCTTTGTACCAGGACCACACCATTTTGATTATTAATTGTATCTTTGTAGTATTGATTGTGTCTTTATAGTAAGTTTTGAAATGAGGAAGTGTGAGACCTCCAACTTTGTTCTTTTTCAAAATTGTTTTGGCTATTTGGGGTCCTTGAGATTCCATTGCAACTTGGGGGTAGATTTTCTATTTATGCAAAAAATATTGTTGGGATTTTGATAGAGATTGCATTGAATCTGTAGATCACTCTGGGTAGTATTGACATCTTAACAGTATCATCTTCTGATCCATGAACATGGGATGTTGAATTTATTTGTGTCTTCTTTAATTTTTTTCATCAACATTTTGTAGTTTTCAGTGTTCGAATCTTCCACCTTCTTGGTTAAGCTTATTCTTAAGTATTTTTTAAACTATTGTAAATGGAATTAATTTTTTTAAAAAATTTCCTCTTCAGATTGTTCATGTTTAGTGTATAGAAACACTAATTTTTACGTGTTGGTTTTGTATTTTGCAACTTTGTTGAATTCTTTTATTAGTCTTAACAGGTTTCTTGTGGAATCTTTAGGTTTTTCTACATATAAAATTGCATTCCTGTGAACAGAGATAATTTTACTTCTTCCTTTTCGGTTGGGATGTTCCTAATTTCTTTTTCTTGTCTAATTGCTCTGGCTATAAATCCCAATATTATGTTGAATAGAAGTGGCAAAAGCTGAGAGCCTTGTCTTCCTGATCTTAGGGGAAAAACTTTCACTGTTGATTACAATGTTAGCTGTGGGTTTTTCATATATGCTCTGTTTTGTATTGTGGTAGTTTCCTTCTGTACCTAGTTTATTTAATGTTTTTATAATAGAATGGTGTTGAATTTTGTCAAGTGTTTTTTCTACATCATTTGAAGTAGTCTTGTGTTTTTCTTTAATCATTCTGTTAATATGGTATATCACACTGACTTTCATGTGCTGAACCATCTTTGCATTCTTTCCAGGAATAAATCCCACTTGGTTATGTTGGATAATCATTTAAATATGCTCTTTAATTAAGTTTGCTAGCATTTTGCTAGCATTTTGTTAGGATTTTTACATCAATTTTCATAAGGTCTGTAGTTTTGTTTTTTCTTAAATTGTCTTGTCTGGTTTTGGTATCAGGGCAAAGCTGACCTCATAAATTTTGTTAGGAAGTATTTATTCCTCTTCAGTTTCTTAGAAGAGTTTGAGAAGGGTTAGTATCAATTCTTTAAATGTTTGGTAAAATTCACCAGTGAAACTATCTGGTCTAGAGTTTTTCTTTGTTGGGAGGTTTCTAATAAGTTATTCAATCTTGTTAATAGTTATAGGTCTATTCAAAATTTCTATTTCTTCATGATTCAGTCTTTTAGGTTGTTTATTTCTAGTAATTTGTACATTTCATCTACTAGGATGGATTTTTGACCAAGGAATTTGAGTAAGAAAGACTTCAAGGATACCTGCTAGGTGTTCCTGTTCCTATTTTTTATATTCTTTACATATGTATCCATAGATAAAACTGCCCCATATTTTTAATATCATTTTGGTAAGCAATTCATCTTGTTTTTACTAACCAAGCTTTAGAATATTTCGACCTCACACATAGATAAACTAATTGATAGAGATCAGGAAGTCCAGGACCATAAATTCCTAAGGGAATCCTAAATTTTTTTAAGTGAATTTGAGTCTTCCTTTTCTTAAGGGTTGGCAAGTCATTAACTAGATTATGTAAATCTTATCTGGACCATGGTTTAGAGCTTTAAGACCTGCCAGAGGTTGGTCAATACACTTAAAGACCTTATAAGATAAAATGAAGGAATACTGTCCAGAGAGAAAGATATATTTTAAAGGGTGAAGTGAAGAGAAGAGGATCTGTTGAAGACACAGAAAAAAGAAGAGTGAGGCAAGAGGGAAGAGAGAGTCAGGGTCCAAGGGTTCAAAAAGGAGGTCAACTGAGAGTTAGGTCATGAGCTAGAGAGGAGAAGTACAGTTTAGATCACAAAGTTGTTAGTAGTCCTTTCCAAGGTATCCTTAAAAGATGAAATTTATTTATTTTTTCCTTTAGAGTTCTTCTGTCTTTTAGAGCATCTTCCTACCCCCACAAATGCTGCCTATTGACATTTATAAAATTTAAACTTTGATACCATGGCACTAGGCAAAAGACTATCTTATTCTTGTTTTGAGTTTCCCGGAGTATCATGTAAAGGGAGCGTGTGGGTGCAACTACATTAGTGAAATTCAGTGTCTGCCACAGCCCAGCAAAGTACTGATGTGCTGACTAGAATATAGTATTTTTATCTCCTCTCTTTTAATTGATCTTCACATTGAAAGTATTTTGTTTGCTTAAATGATTATAAATTGGTTTAAAAAACATAATCTAGGGAATCCAACTTTTAGGTTAATTTCTGAATCCACTCCACTTTCCAAAAAAATACATGACATAGATAGAAAAGTAGTTATAGACAAACTTTTTGTAATGTTACTTAATCATGTTACCAGACCTAATGTACACATTTCTTAGGGGTAAGAGAGGAAATTGGCAACATAGCATTACCTCTAAGTTACCACCTGTGTATATGAGTAGATACATGTTTATACACCTTTAATACAAAAATTTTTAAGTTGTATTGAAATTTTGCAACTCCAAAATGACAGCATTCTTTCTAATAATTCCATCAAACAGTTGGCATCTGCAATATGACTGATAAAATTTCATTGTGAGTCAAAGCATATTTTTTTAACTATGCAATGATTGTTATTGTCCTAAATTGACAGGTGAAGTATGTTGTCCAGATGAACAGCACAATCGGGTTTCCACTGGCATCGGTGACTCCTGCTGTGGCAGAATGCCTTACTCCTCCTCAGGAAACCAGATTTGCTGTGCTGGGAGGCTTCATGATGGCTATGGCCAGCAGTGCTGTGGTGGACAGATTGTGAGCAAAGATTTAGAATGCTGTGGTGGAGAAGAAGAGGGCATGGCATACAGCCGCCTTCCAGGTAAGGAGCTCTTGTCTACCTTTCAGGGTGGAGAATCTGAGAAACAGGGAGGTTGAAAATCTTGCCCTAGATATAAAGCAAATAAGGAGTTAAAGCTCATGTTAATTATCTCAAATGCAAAATTTAAGTATATATCACAAATAAAAATGTAAATTCACATTCTCTATGTTCATGTGATGCATTTAATTAAAACAGATTGAAATGCTTTCCTCTTGAAAAGTGTCATATCCACTGTAAACAAAAACGAAAACACACATGAATGCATTGGTTCTGGATCAAGAGAATATTTCCTAGCAAATGCAAACAATATGCAAAATTATTATTGATGATACTATGTCAATTATTTTGCTCTGTTAATTTTTTTTGCTCTGTTATTCTTTTGTGGCTATTCATTTAACACTATTTTTAAAAAGTTTTTAATTATTTATTCGACAGAGAGAGCATGAGCACAAGTGGGGGGAGCAGCAGGCAGAGGGAGAAGGAGAAGCAGGCTCCTCACTGAGTGGGGAGCCCGATACAGGGCTATATCCCAGAACCATGACCTAAGCTGAAGGCAGACACTTAATAACTGAGCCACCCAGGGACTGCATAAATTAACACTAATGGTAAGAACAATCATTATCATTGATGGAGCACTTACTATCAGCCAGGTACTATGCCCAATGTTTTATACATTATTACCTCAATTAGTTTCTTTTTTCTATTAATCCTTATAACTATCTTACTAATAGATACTACTATTGTTTACATTTTAAAAATGAGGAAACTGAGGCATAGAGATTAGACAGTATGCAAGATCACATGGTAGTCAGATACAGATTTTGGGATGCCTGAAAGTTATATAATTTGGGGTACCCTTTTTAAGGAAAGAAAATGAAATGATTAAGATAAGACAAAATATAAAAATATTTGCTTAGAAGGATACACTAAATTATAAAAATTACAAATCAAAAAAAGGAAATCTAGCAAATCCCACTAACATAAAAATAGTTATGTTTGGATTCTATAACTTCTGACATCCCTCTTTTCTCCTTCTGACACATTTAACTTATATCTTTGATCACCGCTTCATGGGACAATGGTTTTGTACCATTTAGCTCTAGAAAGACAGCTCATTTTTCCTGTCATGTGATTAATTAAAACATTTTTAATTATTTCAAGTTTCGGAAAGTGGCTTTAAGCTTCAAAATTTATTATTGTAATTTTATGTAAATGTTTAGGATTAATTGTCAAATTTGGAGAAATATCTACCAAGGATCTTTATAAGATTTAAGGGCATTTTAATTTTTCTTGTCTTAAGGTGATTTGCAGTGACTCATCTTAAATATTTGTTGAACTGACATATCATTAACCAGTTTTTCATGGATATCCTTATTATATGATTGAATTTGAGTTATACATTATCATGATGTCACTATTTTATCTACACATCAGCAATAGTATAAATTTTTCCAATATATTTATGAGTTACCTATCTTCATAATTTGTAATAATTTATGCTTCCATCCTAGATCCATTATTTTCTTTTAATAGTTTACTACCTTTGTTATAATTTAAAATTTATTTTGTTATAATTCTCTTCTCAATGGCAGACTATTTCAAGTGATTCTGTTGTTCAGTTTTACAACTTTTGTTTCATATTCCATTAATTTTTCTGTCTGATCTTTCTCTTTCTTTAAAGCTTCCCTTTACATGTATCCAACTTAGGAGTCTGTAATTTCTGACATTCCTTATCTTCCCAAATTGCAGTTAAAATGACCTATTCAAGCCTTAATGTCTTTTTTATAGAAGTGACAGAAGTCATATAAACATAGCTACTGAACCCAGACTTAATATTTCCCCAAATCAACTTCCTCTTAGTTAGATTTCAAAAATGTACACGATCCCTCTCCTATTTTAATCAATACAAGGATACATAAGACAGAAGGCAAGTTAAAGGGGCAAGAGACAGAGGCCGTAACAAATTGTAGTTAAGCATTATAAGTTTGCTAATTTTATAAAAATATGTAACTGTGCCTACCTTGAAGGGGGCTCATGTAAGCAAAGCCTGAAATTCAAGCTTCATCAGCTTCAGGGTAAATCTGCTTGTGTAACCTGCAAGTGTTGGAATTCCAGCCCTTCTCTGAGCATTATTTCAGGACATCATTGTATCTTGATGCAGATGAACTATGAATTTCCTGTTGTTTTTCTATAATTTCTTTTAAAAAAAAAAACCACCAAAATGTTACCCATATCAGTAATAGTTATTTATTGTACTGTTATTGTTAAATGCCATATTTTTGTACACCTTCTCTTCTATGTAAAGTTCTGATGAAAATTGCTAAGAAGAACACTTCAAGAATAAGACTAATCAATCAAAAGTTATCAATCCTAGGATTGAATCCTAGATTCAGGATTCAATCCTGAATCTTGTCCCTTAACAAGAATATTAGACTCTCAGTATTTTCATAGCCCTTAAGTACGTAAGAAATGCTTAATTATATTATTCACAACTAAATTTCAGTATTCCCAGTATGGGAAAGATTTTTCTCCTTTTTTGAGCCAGAAAATACCTGATTTCTAGTTTTTCATTTTATCTTTGGACAACCATCAAGTGTGTTTCCAAGGCATTTACTATTCTATAAAGTTATAAATCACCCATCTAGATCCACACTATATCCACCTCTGCATTCTTTTTTTTAAATTTAATTTTATTTTTTCAGTGTTCCAAGATTCATTGTTTATATACCACACCCAGTGCTCCATGCAATACATGCCCTCCTTAATACCCACCACCAGGCTCACCCATCTATGCATTCTTTTTTAATCCAACCCAGAAGGACATATTTAGAGGAAGATATTAATATACATACTGTCAAACTATTTGATAGTCCCATGTGATTTGTTGATCTGCATCAACTGTCCAGAAAATCGTGATGATGGATAGTTGCCTGATATACAACAGAATTAGGTTTCAATTAGGACACTTTCATTGACATTGACCCTCCCCCTCCAATTTAAGGATTTCCTCCAATACATGGCACAGGACTTCTGGATCTTCAGTATAAGGTAGCAAGAAAGTTGACTTTGCCAGGTAAAACCAAGAAACAAGACCAAAACAACACCAAAAAGTAACTTGCCAAGGTCTTTTAAAATGAATGATGCAGTGAATCATATGATACACAAGAGTTCAGTGGAGACACATAGTCCTTTCAAAAAATTTCCCCATGGGGGCACCTGGGTGGCTCGGTGGGTTAAAGCCTCTGCCCTCAGCTCAGGTCATGATCCCAGGGTCCTGGGATCAAGTCCCGCATCGGGCTCTCTGCTTGGCAGGGAGCCTGCTTCCCATCCTCTCTCTCTGCCTGCCTCTCTGCCTACTTGTGTTCCCTGTCAAATAGATAAGATCTTTAAAAAAAAGTGTCCCCATGAATTGTAGCCTTAAGTTAGTGTTCTAAAGATAACTGAAGTCCAGTCAAGGAATCCAGCCTGGTCACGTGTCTCCTAAACACTGCTTACTGGCTAAAATATGTACACAATAGTCAGGAGACAAGATACAACTACGGCAAAAAGTAAACAACATTCTGTGTTCACTATTTGCAAAGCGGAGTTTTATGTACCTCATATACATCCGCACATTTATAACACACTTAAACCTTGCATCAACCCTATGAGGTAAGTACTAGTCTCTCCAATTTCAAGATGAGGAAATGGAGGCATTTCTCACAAAAGTGAGAAACTGTCCCCAGATCACATAAGTAGCAAGTGGCTGCCTTACTTCCGGTAACATTAATTGCTACTTATAAATGAGACCCCCAAATTTGTAAAGGCTCAAATACAACAAGGGTTTACTTTTTCTTATATAATAACACTGAGATATGAGCCGATCTGTAGGTTAGCTCTCTTTTCTAGTTATGAGCTACCTGTTGTATTGCCAGATTCTGTGGTCACCTGGGAGTAGTATCTGTTTCTGCAGCCAGAAGGGGAAAAGAGCATGGAATGACATGTGTCTGAGTTCTTTTTTTATTTGCCAGGTCTAGGAATAGCAAATATTTTAATTAACATTTCACTGAACTAGAACTCAGCTATCTGTTGACACCTAAATGCAAGGGAGGCTAAGAGATTTGCCTGTGAATTCTTGCCACTGTGGCTAAGAAAGGATTCTAACTCCATCCAAATGGTGACAGAGTCCATGCTCTTAACTTCTTTGATCACTCTGATAGTTGGAGGAGCATTGGATACTCTCCCACCCAAGCCATAGCAATGTATGCCAGGTCTACTAAGCAGGACCAATATAATAAACTATCAGGTTGCAAACATTTTCAGGAAGACTGGGAAAAAAAGAGGCATTATAAACTCTCCCTTTGACAACATACCTAATGTATTCCAAAGTTAGAAGATGGGGTACGCCATATGAGTGCTAAGCCCTGAGACAGTGACTTTTAAAGAATGATCTGGGACTTCTAAGGGTCAGACTCTTGGCAGAGAGATGTTTGCAGGTGGCCTGTGGGATCAAAATGATTTTCATAATAATGCTAACCTATTATATGCCTTTTTCAAACTCATTCTCTCATGAGTATACAGTGGAGTTTTTCAGAGGTTACATGGCATGTGATATTGCAACAATTGAATGCAGAAGCAGGTATGAGAAGTTAATTCCTTCTAGTAAGCCAGACATTAGAGAAGCTTTGCAAAAATGCAAAACAATGTCATTCTTCTCACTCACTCTTCTCAGTTTGGAAAATGTATTTATTTTTCATAAATATTTTGTTAACATGTTATGTATTATTATTTAAATGAATTAATGAATACATATTTCAAAAATTTTTGTTTTAGGCTCTAACCCAGTATTTATCAGCAGATATAACTCACATAAACAAAAGCTATTTGGAGTCCTTGATTATTTGTAAAAGTATAAAGGGGTCCTCAGACCAAATCACTGCTTTAAGGCATGGTTATTATGTATACTAAAAAATCATGGCACTTAATTAGTTACCCTGTGCTATAATTAACCAGTTGAGTATCTCCTCTTTTAGATGAGTAGCTAAAATTACATCCCTTAAAGACAGAACAATGGATGCCAGGTTTGGGGGATGCAAAAGCATTCCCCCCTCCATACCATAATGAGTCAGAGTTTTAACATAACAACAAAAATGTCTCATTTTAACATCTGTTCATCTGTGCCTTTTTTTAGTCAATTGCCATATTCCTTCCTTTGATAAAAATGTATTGTGACTATGCTCAATACACTATTCTTGGTGCTTTGCGATTGTAAAAATCGCTGATTCCATTTTTATCCTTAAGAACTTATAATCAAATCAAGGAGGAAAGACCCTATAAGGTTAAACACAGTCCATCAGAGAGGGATGAACACAAGTATATTCTTAAGACTGAGAGATCACTGCAGTCAAGGTGATGCAAAAAGCTAAACCATTAGATTGGAACCTCAAATAATGAGTAAGATTTTAAGATGTGTAGATGGAAGAAGGACATTTCAGCCAAAGGGTATAGCTTGAGCCAAAGTGTGAAATTGGCAATCTGTGAAGCATGTCCAAGTAATAGTGATCAATTGGGTTTGTTGGAGGGATACACTGTGTGCAAGGAAATAGAGGGAGATAGGTCTGAGTAGGCAAAAGGATCTGAACGTTACTAAGTAACCAAGGAAGGGTCAATGTGATGATAAGAACTGTGACTTAAGGCAACAAATTATTTTGGTGGCAAATGAATGTGAAGGAGAAGGAAAGATAAGTCAGAACACTATTGCCAAAAAATAAAACGTACCTGTTTTAAGAGATGAAGTAGAGGTAACTGTGCATTAGGACAATGGCTCCTAATGTTTCAGGGGCTATATACTCCTTAAGAATCTTTGAAACGTTACGAAGCCTCACTGCCACTACTATGCAAAAGGTTGCTTGCAATTTCATATACCCCTGAAACCCATCCTTGGGCCCCAACTTCAGAATCACTTCTTACTGACTTCACTGTGATTTTCCATGCTTGTCAAATATTTCTTAAGCAAATTGCAACATTACACAGCTCCAGTGAATCAAGATTCACTCTAGAGTTTCTCATGACATTCTGCAATTCTGCCAAGGCTGGTAATCATGGTAGATGTAAGGAATGATACTTTTTAAAAGGAAAAGACCCTCTTTTTAGTCTCTTGATCTTCCTGCAGGTTTCAGTGAAAATAGACACATTCCACCTGTCTTTTTCCTCTCACTGCTGCCGCTCCCTCCTGTCACCCCTAATGACTGTGACCTCAGTGACCTTCCAGAATATCCATATGGTCCTTTTTCTCCTCAACCTAGCAACACCATACCTGCTACACGAGGGTTTGGATCTCATAATATTGTTCCTAAGCCTGGCCTCTCTCACTGTCTGGCATTGTGTGCCTGCCATAAGACCGGGCTGGCTCGTAAAACATCTCTTTATGTACTTTATTACTTAAACTCTTTTATTTGCCTGCAGGAGCCCTTTAACAAAATCACATTGAATTGACTTTCTCACACCAAATCAAATCTCCCTGGTCCCAGTTCAGTTGTCTTTGTCAATATGTATTTTATAAATGGAGTGAATTAACAGATGCTGTTGGAACAGAAGTGCTGGGGTAGCGTTTATGTTTTTACTGCTCTCTCTGGGCAGATGAGTTGTGTAGGAGTGTTATACAGGTATCTCGGGATGAAAGTCACGCTCGTCATTGCAGTGAATATGTATTCTTAACCATTTTCTTTGGATATGTTTTAAACTTCTTTATTACTCTTTTTATTCTTAGTGTTTGCTTGTATGGTTTTATCATTGATGCCACTAATCTTGGATTGGACTTGATTGTATCTTTTAGCATAAAGAGATGAACATTAAAGTCTCCCTACCATTCAAAGAGGCCAGGATTTTTTGTTACCCGTGAGAAACCGATCAAGCCATACCTTTGGAACGTATTGCCTGATTTCTATTATAAAGGTTGTCCACGCAGCTTCGGATAGGAAAATCTGGGTTGGAACTGCGTTGTAGTAGAATACTGAGTTTCCATTTCCTGGAGTCGGACTTCTGCAGAACGATTGACTACCGCTATTTGGTATAGAAGACGGGATCTGGAAACTTTGCCAAGAGGAAAATATAGCACAGAAATCCATTGTGAAAGAGCTGTACTAAAGAATATTTTCCAGAAAGATTTCCATGTGACATATGGATTTTTGAAAGGTGTAATGTAGAAAAAAACACATCTCAACAATTTGGGGCGCATGTTTGTTCTACCCTTTCTTTGTCAGTTTTGTGGTGGTAGCCATGGGGCCATCTACTGGTGGAGACAAGCATGCATCTCTTTTCTTTTACATTCTGCCACCAATTTTATAAGTTTGTCCTAAGAATGACTAATCACAAAACTTTTTTTCAGTCTTATAGGCCTAAAATATAGTCTCTTGGCTTAAAATGTCCCCATGATCAGTCCCAGAGTTGCACATTAATTTGTCATGTTCTAGACTGTGTTCTTTCCTACTTTACTGTTTTTATCTCAAAAGCATGATTCATAATTCTTGGCCTTTTTTTCTAGAAAAATGGAATGCCTGTTTTACAGAATTAACAATTTAGAAATTCATCAGGACTATATGTTTATAAATGCTTTCCTTGTCAGCCCTGGCCATTAAATGAGTGTTAGTAACATATTGAAACTATTCATGGTATTGTGAGTAAAAGATTCTTTCCTTCACTGTTTTCTCAGTTGTATCCAATAAAATGGGAGCTATCTGTTGGATATATATTCTGTTGGGAAGATAAAATATATTGCAGTTTGATATCAAAAATAAATATCTAGTAGCTCTATGTGTACTGTACCACTTTGGTAACATCTGTCCAAAAAGAATCTTTACCTTTGTACAAATTTAAAGAACAGCCTCTGGAAAAATAGATCGATCCATCAACAATAGATCGATCCACGACCTGTTTTGTTTTTCTTTTGGCATATTTAAAATTGTGCATTCTACGTGTCAGAGTTCAAAAGTCAAGTGTTACATGTGATAAATTAGGCAGGGGTCAAAAGTTATTGCAATGCAGTTTCAGAAGATTGTCTGTCTCTGAATTTGCAGCTCATTCATGCTGAAGTGATGCACTATGGGAATTAGTACCAAACTCTGCTCTGCAACATCTGCTCTCCCTAAGTGAGTTAGTGCACGTCAGACATCTTTATGTCAGAATATTGCAGTGATGGATGCAGTCTTCAGAAAATGCTGCATAAAAATCTGGTGTGCCGTTCTGGCCATTAAGTGAAATTACTATTTAAATTAATGGCACTGTCACAGTTTATCTGTGCAAAGAATGAACGCTGATTAGGGTATTAAGTAATTAGCAATTTATCACACTGGAACAAGGTTGATAATAATTAAAGAAGTAATGGTTTACCAAAGAAACTAGAAAGGGAGTCACTTCTTGTTATGAGAGTAGAATCTTGGCTGAAAATTTTAATTCAGTGAAACAAAGATGAAGCTCTTTGTGAAAGAAAGCAGCCTTTTTTTTTTCCTAGTGTAAAAACAGTTCATTATCAAAATTTTAGTTGACCTGTCAAAAGTCCCTCAGAGCGATCAGATGACTGATTAGGAGTTTTGAATTAGGTCAATGTCTGCATTTTGATTTTATACTTAAAGCATGGTGAAACCATCAAGTAACTTGGGAGTAGAAGGGGAGAATGTATTCTGCTCCCTAAAGGGCCAGTTTTCAGTTTTCAGATTGCTCTTTAAAATGGAAACATGAATTATTTTAAGAAAACTGCTAGAGAAAAAAATGACGGTAAAAAGCCCAAGGTTGTATTTAAATGTCTGATCAGAAGGCAGCAGGAAAACAAAAATGTCCAAACAATACAAAACTTGAAACTCTAGATTTGTGTTACATGTCAGTTTTACCATTTTATCATAATCAAAACTCAGATTACAATGATAGCGCTGCTCTGTGTATTTACGTGAAAAAAAAAATCTTTCCTGGAAATGTTAAAACAATGAAATTCATTAATAAAGCACCAAAGAAAACAGCTTACTTTTAAACCAGTTACTTTGAACATTTACCACATTTGGATGGCATGCAGAAACTAAGTTATGATCAATATCCATCATCTTAAATTAATATTGGGAGATTTTTTTTTTAAAGTGGAAAGATCAGTGAGAGAGTTCTTTGGAGTCATGTGTGGCTAAATACCTTTCTTAAGGTATGTACCAAGCCATTGTCTACTTTCGATAATTTTTTTAAATAAAAAGCACTTAAAACTCACTGGTCTCATATTAGGAGTGTCTTTCATAATGTAGGTGTTTCTACAGGACCAGAACAAACAATTCAGGACCCCAGGGCACTTTGAAGTTGAGGTTCTTTATGTTATCAGTCAGGACTAATAATAAATAAACAAAATTCTAATTAAAATAAATCATTCATCACACTGTTCTGCTTTATCACTGGATATAAATTCTGATATAATAGCACTGTGACATAGGGTGTAGGAACCTTAATTTCTGGCTTAATCTGACTCTAGAGTATTGTTTATTTACTCAGGTTTGTATCTCTAAATTTCTGTTGTATCTCTTCTATGGCAAGACCTAAATGATGTGAACACAGGCAGTTAAACTGAATTTGGCGCAAGAAAGGAGGTTCGTCGGTGTGAAAGGCACACGTGTCTTTCCTCAACAAGTGGGGCGATCAATGTTCCTCCTTACAGGGTCTTTCTGTCCCTGCCTCTAACTTCTTATCCATGTCCAGGGATGGGTTTAGAACACAGTGCTGCTCAAAAAACAGTGGCCAAATTCTTCACCTGATCGGTAAGCAAGCTCAGCTGGTTTTGAACAAACCTATCTCATGAAAAAAGAATGGTTACCATTGCTGCAGAATTCACAAGAAGCAAATATGTGCACCCTTGGCAAAGCCAGGCAAAAACTTGTACGACTCCTACCACAGCATCTCCAATGACAGAATGGTCCTACCTCTCTCTCTCCTGTTCAGGCTCTCATCCCAGAGTGCCTCGGTGACCTTTTCTTCCTTGCAGATTTCTAGAGCTTTCCTCTGATCCCCTGGACTTTATCCCTTCTCCTCCAAGACGATATTATCATCCCAAAGTAGGCAGGTGATTCTCATGACGGAAATCAGGGTTTTTTTTTATGGAGCTTGGGAGAAGTCTGGCCCTGCTGAATGGTTTGGAACCCTTCCTCCTGAGTGTTCTTTACCTAATTAGTGTCTAGTGCTCTTGGTAGAAGGACCCCTCACTGCACATTTAAATCACCTTGGTAAGGAAATGCTACCTTAGGTACTGTACCATTTCAGCAACTGCCTGAGTCTGACATTTTTATACCAAACTTTATTGCAGTCTCCGTTTTCTTCCTTTTTTTTATTTCATATTCATATATAACATTTTATTGTTGCAGGGATGTTCTGTTGTGGGCAGGATTATGTGAATATGTCAGATACCATATGCTGCTCAGCTTCCAGTGGAGAGTCTAAAGCACATGTTAAAAAGAATGACCCAGTGCCAGTAAAATGCTGTGAGACTGAACTTATTCCAAAAAGCCAGAAATGCTGTAATGGGGTTGGATATAATCCTTTGAAATATGTTTGCTCTGACAAGATTTCAACTGGAATGATGATGAAGGTAATTGATAGAAAACCTCTCAGAGGTGCTGATTTGACAATGGAAAGAGAAATACATTGTTCATAACTATTTTTCTAAAATAGGAATATAAAAACTCCTGTGTGCATTATTCATTTTCACATTACATCCATATTAATACCAAATGAGTTCGCTGTGATTGATGTTATTGCAATGAATTCTAAAGGAATTAATAATGATTAGCTGTTCTCAGGAAGCTTTCCCCAGCTCTCCAGATCAGTGCAGGACCGAAAGTCTGTGCCGAAAGGGCCAGCACTTGTCAGCTGGGACCTCTGCGTTGTGCCATTTTATGTCCATGGGTGCTGGGGAT
Source organism: Mellivora capensis (assembly GCA_004024625.1). Taxonomy (NCBI): domain Eukaryota; kingdom Metazoa; phylum Chordata; class Mammalia; order Carnivora; family Mustelidae; genus Mellivora; species Mellivora capensis. The sequence goes on along the minus strand of PISX010002588.1, from coordinate 64,531 downwards.
GGAAACGGAGAGAGAGCCTGCCTTCTCCTCTCTGGGCCTCTAACCATGATCCAACAGTTTCCTTTGATAGAGACTTTAGATCCAGCAAATTCACTCGTGCTTATATCCTATTCCTTGAGACAGCGGAAGATCAGCAAATGCCTGCCAACCGTGAAAGTGAACAGGCCTCTGAGTGTACCATTTGTTTGGATGTTGAGATGCTTCACGGACTGACATGTCATGTTTTGTTAGCGTTAAACTTGACCCAGGGCTCCAGAAACCTATCAGTTTAAGGAATGGATTGTGGACTTCGAAAAACCAGACACCCTACTCTATTCTGTAGCAATCCACTATTAGGAGATGGCTGCAAAAGGGTGTTTGGGTCATAGACCATGGAAGGGCTCTTGCCAACCGACACAACTGTTCAGTCATTTTGTAGACGCTATATACGTGTGATGTAAAGTAAGTCTCGAGACTGTTAGGGCCCCAGCAAGCACTTTGCAACAATTAAGATAATTCATAAAGTTGTTAAAGAGAATAAGTACTTTATGAAGTGAATAATCATACAAAATACCCTTCAAAAATAGTTTTTCATCTACAAATTTTTTTTAGCAATTGGTCTGACCTATACACAACTTTAAAATAGCCTATTCCAGGGATGCCTGGGTAGCTCAGTCCGTTAAACATCTGCCTTCAGCTCAGGTCATGATCTCTGGGTCTTGGGTTTGAGTCCCGCATCAGGCTCCTTGTTCAGGGGGGAGTCTGCTTCTCCCTCTGCCTCTGCCTGCTGCACCCCCCGCATGTTCTCTCTCTCTCTCTCTCTGGCAAATAAATAAATAAAATCTCAAAAAAATAAATAGCCGATTCTATGAAAGAAGTCTATCCAACACTGTGCACCCACAGGTCAGTTTTTTTGGAAGTTTGGACTAAGAAATTTTTCTGAAATACAGAATCTTAAAAAGCTGGTGATGTTGCAAGGACATGACTTTTTTAAAAAGATTTTGTTCATTTATTTGAGAGAGAGAACAGAGAGTGAAAGCAGTGGGGGCAGGGAGGGGGAGAAGGAGAGGTAGAAGCAGACTCCCTGCTGAGCACGGAACGTGATGCGGGGCTCCGTCGCAGGATCCCAAGATCATGACCTGAGCTAAAGACAGATGCTTAACCAACTGAGCCACTGAGGTGCTTTGCAAGGACATGTCTTTAAAATGACCAGATAGGAAGCATCTATGTAGAAAACTCTAAAAGGGGCACTCATATTTGAAAAATGAAGATAGAAAACCCGTTAGTCTCAAAAATGACACCACTGCTCACAACTATTTGCTTCATTACTGCTCACTCACATTTGTTTCTTAGGTGTCTCATTTTGGTTCCAGGAAGATGTAGCTTCTGTTATGCAAGGACAATGTTTAGGCTTTATCCATGATCTTTTAAATTGACTTAACTTGGCTTTAGGAAGGCCAATTAACAGTCATATCAAATACTCATATTTAAATTATTATTATTAGGACAATATTTCTGAATGCCAAATCAAGCAATGTGTTGTAGGTAAAGTTCAAGCTATGGATTGCATTTTGTCTCCTGAAGACCTCTTTCCTAGAGACTTCTATCTCCTACTCCAATCAGGACTGGACTGCTGTGGGATTTCTCCCCCTGCAAGTCTTCTTTACCTGTGGGTTTGGGAATCCCTTTTACTTCCCTCCCTGTGTTGGTGTCCCTGTGTTCTCAATCCAAGGGTCCCCTTTTCTTGCCTTATTGCCTTCTTTTGGAGAAATATTATTTTGGATATAGGTGTATAGAAGGTAAATTTTTTGAGAGCTTGACATTTGAAATGATCATTTTTCAAGCCTCCCAGTGGATTGATAGCTTGGCTAGGTAAACAATGCAAGGTTAAAAATTATTTCCACTGAGATTTTGACATCATGTCTGCATTTTTAAACGTTCATTGCTCCTCTGATTCCTGTTTCTTCCTAGGTACCCATGTTGTTTTTCCTATGAAAGTTTTGAAGAGATTCTCTTTATTCTGTTTTTCTAAAATTTCACTAAAAATTAAAAAAAAATAAAATTTCATGACATTGTGTCTCTTTGGGGATGGTATTATTATTATTATTCATGAAGCTGTACTTTTTGTGGATTTTTTCAGTGTGAAATCTCATGACTTTTAGTTCTGGGGAATACTATTTTATTATTTCTTTGATAATTTGCTCTCTTCTTAATCTCTGTTTTTACTGATTAGTTTGGTGTTAGACTTTCCATCTTTTCTTTTTATTTCTTAACTGTCGATAGGTTAACTCTTCATCTTTTTCAACATGATCAGATTTTGCCTTAGCTTCATCTTCCAACCTTTCTATTAATTGATTGATTTCATTTAGCTACCATATTTTTGATTTTCTATTTTTTAGGTTCTTTTTTTTATTTTAGTTTTTCAAGGCTCTTTCATTTTTGCTGGCTGTTATTTGTTCATGGCATCCCACTTTTGTTCCATTTGTGGGATATATTTTTTATCATTCTGGAAATGCTAATCCCATTGTTTATTGTTTCCTTGTTGTTGTTTATCTGCATTTTTCCTTGAATTGCCTCATTTGTTTTATACTATATTAGTTTTCTTCTTTGCCTTGTTTTGTTTCTGCTCCCTCTCAGTTCTTTTTTCTATGTTTTAAAATCTGTTCTTTCCTTTAGAGGCCAAGTGAGTGCTCATTGCGCAGACGCATCCGTTAGTGGGGAGCGAACAGTAGCCCAATCATGTGGCAGGATGGTTTTGTGTCAGAGAGTCACATTACCAAGAATCCTTAGAAGATCTGCTTAATTAACTGTCCTTAATAATGCATCCCAGATCAGGATAAGACATATGCTTGGCTGACAGCATACAGGGAATCAGAAGGAAAGGGCACTGGGATTCTCACTGTGCAGTATGCAGACTTGTATTTGGTTTTCCCACTCTGGCTGCTGGCCTGTATCTTCCAGTTGACTCTCTCTTTTCCTTTTAATTTCACCAAATCTTCTCTAAGCTCTATGTCATTTGTAACCCTTTACCAAAATGCAGCTAGGAACAACACAAACCTATTGCTAATGTTCTTGATTATAACCTCTTCCCTTAGGGCTATGATCTTGGTAGCACTGGCTTACTTTGACAGTTATCCCAGGTCATGATTTTACCAAATATTTAGCCGAGGCATAACAGAGTTCCCCAACTTTCCAAACCCCAGTATGTATTTCTTTGCCACTGCCCACCTAAAAGTTAAGCCAATGCCATGAGATTTAGGACTTTATTGTTGTTGAGACAATATCTAACTTCAAAGTTCTAATTTAGGTTTTAGCTAGGACATGCTAGACTACACCAAAATAAAAACAAATGCACTCACATATGAAATGGGTCAATAGAATAAAATTTTAAAGAAGTTTTTTCACATTGGAATCCAATGTGAGTTAGGCAGCTCTCCTCCAAGGAATGTCTCAGGGACCCAATCCCCTTCCATCTTGTGGGGCTTCACATACAACCCTCAGATTGCAATGGAAAAGAGGAGAGAGTGGATTATTACACATGTTTGAGTCTCACCTACAAGCAAAATACATCCTTCCTGTAGAGTAAGCACATGGACATTTCTAGTCATGTGGCTTTTCCTACTCAGCTGAACTTGCAAATTTAGTATCCCTAGGGAGAAAAAACAAAATAGACATTACTGGGCACATGGTATTGTCTCTGCCACATTCACCCAGTTCCTAGCTTCCAAAAATGTTTGGGCTGTCCTGTGGTTATTAGTTCCCTTCCTGTTTCCTTGGACTTTCTCTATTCTTTCACTGTCATCTAGTTGGGCTTTACGAGGAGATGAAGCTAAGTGTAGGTGTTCAATTCACTATATTCAAATGGAAATCCTACTGTAGCTTTCTGAAGCAGATTTATTTTGACAACCTTTGGGAGAATAATTTTACACATATGAGGTAAGAGAGTTTGAATGTAGATCAATTTTAAACAGCAAAAAATTATTTTAAATACATTATGCCATCTAGGGTGCCTGGGTGGCTCGGTCGGTTGAACATCCAACTCTTGGTTTCGGTTCAAGTCATGATGTTAAGATCGTGAGATGGAGCCCCAGGCCAGGTTCCCTACTCAGTACACTCTGCCTGAGATTCCTTCTCCTCCTCCCCCCACACCTGCTTCTTCCCCTGCTCATGCTTTCTCTCTAAAATTAATTAATTAATTAATTAAGCCACCTATGGAAAGTAAAGATGAAGGAAAGTTTTGCATTCCAAAATTGTTGCCTTATTTATATCTCCTGTAATCTGGGATGATGAAATATTTCGTTTTCTGAGATTAGAACACACTTGTACTTACCAATAACTATAAAAAGTCCAGAGATCCATCAGAGGAAAGGTTTACAGATGTAAATAATAATAACTATAATGAGCATTCGTGAAATATTTAGATTTTTAAAAACTTGGACAGGGAATACTTCTTTGAAGTCCAACTTGCCCTACGGCACAAAAGTGCAGATTCTCAAATATCTCATTATTTTCTCTAAAGCTCGATTAGGAAAGTGTCAAAGTAACAATAGTAAAATAACTACTCCTGCTCTTCTTTATATTTAAATTATATTTATAATTGGGGTGCCTGGGTGGCTTAGTGGGTTAAATTATATTTATAATCATCTTATATAGTTATATCTAAGTGTAAGGCATTTACAGGTGTTATCTCGTTTGATGCACATAACAAACCTGCATGGTAAATGTAATTTCCGTTTTCTGATGGAAGGAGCTGAGGCTTCGAGAGTGTATATGACATGCTCAAGGTCACAGAAGTAGGAAGTGGCAAAACAGGACTCCAAATCCAAATCTATGTCATCCACACCAGAACTGCTTTCTAGTATATGCACCGCCTCCACTTGTTTTCATAAGTCTTGAGACATTTATTCATGAGCTAAGTGGAAGATAATCTCATTTTCATCTTGTAGAAACCTGCCCCATGTACATCTAAATGTAAATTTTTAAAAGACTAATTTATTTATTTTAGAGAGAGAGCACATGTGTGTTGGGGGAAGGGGCAGAGGGAGAGAAGCTCAAGCAGACTCCCTGCTCAACGCAGAGCCCCATGCAGGGCCGGATCCCACAGCCCATGAGATCAGGACCCATGAGATCATGAACTGAGCTGAAACCAAGAGTCTGATGCTCGACCAGCTAAGTCACTCAGGCGCCTCTGTCCAAATGTAATTTTTAAATCTCCTTCTCCTCTACTCCACCACTCAGGAAAACGGAGAGTGTGGGACTCTCTGCCCAGCGTCTCTGGAAGCCACAGCATACTGTGGCAGGTGTGACTTCAACTTCACCAGCCATGTTTGTGCTGTAATCAGAGGACCTCATGATTCCCCCAGCAAGGAATCAACAGACGAAATATGCTTGTCTGCTGAAGAGACCGTTCACACGGGAAGTGCAAACACATTCTCCTTCACAGGTAACAGAAACCGGGCCACCTGTCCGTGGCTTAGGAGAGATAGTGAAAAGCTGCAGAAAATGCATCCTTGTTTCATCCTGATGTCAGCCCTCTCCTTAACCTAGTATCAGTTAATTTCTTCATACTATGGGCGAGCTAGTTACAAGGTAATTAAAGGCACACTTTGGATCTGTTCAAAGTTAGTAGTTTAAAAAAAGTGGAAAGTCTAAATTCAGACAAAGGTATATACTGTTTTAAAGTAAACATGTAGAAAATTCAGAACAGGGAAATAGCTTATGTGTTCTCATATGGTATACCCAGTTAATCATCAGTGAGCCCCATTTTCTTTATTAAAAGTGTGAATGCATGCTTTCAGTAAATGAAAAGCATGCATGTTGCTGTACCTGTAGGCAGAAAACAGGAAGAAACCTGTCTGATCACTAGAAAGACCTTGCAGCATTATTCTGGGGACGAGCTTAAAGTATCCCTTTCCTGATATTGGGTCTGGGTCTGGAGACGGCACTCTCCCACAGCCTGGTGTCACAACTAAATGGCCATTGTCTTGGGAACAATAACCTTCACAGTTACTGAAAATATTAATTTTCAGGCTCCATCTTTGCCCTGCTGAGTTCCTCTGAAATACTGGTTCTCAGGTTTGGATAAACTGAGTGAAAAACCCTGCAAAGTTTAAGATCATCTCCAAAATAGTTCTGCCCTCTATTAAATTTTTATTATTTGTCCATTTACTTAAGTCCCTACAGAGTTTGTTTCTGCCTTTTGAAAACTTAAGTGTGTCTGTGTGTGTGTATGTAGCTGTGTGTATGTATGTATGTGTGTGTGTGTGTGTGTGTGTATATATATATATATATAAAATCATCCATCATCTAGAGTCAAATAGAATACATTTAAGTGACATAATTCAAGCAAGCTAAGGTTAACTAAACTGCTCTGTTCCATCATGACTCACCATTCTGCCTTACTTAACCGATGGTGGGCGATAACGGCAAACCTTAAGATTACAAAAAAATAAGGCAAAATACTGGAGTGAGTGAAGTAGATTAAGGAGGGAAAGCAGGAACAAAGATAAGTTCCAGTGATGTGCTAGATGCTTTAAAACCTTACCTTAATTTACCCACAAAGCAATCACGGAAGTATGGTCATTTCACAGATGAAGAGACTGAGGGTCAGATCTATAAAAGCAGCTTGCTAAGGGAAGATGTCAGATTTAAATCACGTCGCCCTCAAGACCCGCAGATTTAGAAGACTCTTCATGGTGTAGGAGGTCCTCTCACAGTGCTCCAAACTTCCCTCAAGTATTTCTTCCACCTGAAATGTCCTTCTTCGTCATTCCCAGGGTATAAGTGAACATTCTTCTCCCCAGAAGGCTTCTCAAGCCCAGTCTATCTCTCCTCTCACACATCAACATGACGTTCACTTCTACCTGTGTCATGTGCATCTGGACCTTTGTTCCATCCCTTCTACGAGATTGAAAGAGTGGTATGAACAAGATGCCCTTGCTTCACTTTACCTCATTCTTGGATTAGCACACTTTAAGCAAACAAAACAAAACAAAAACATTTATTGGAATGCATTTAATCAGGAAAGTCCTCAGAATAGAGAACAATTCCTTAAACCCTCCAATGTCCTTCCACGCCCAGTTATAGATTTAAGGACCCTCATTTCCAGATTAGTGGGTTTGGTCTAGATGCACATGATCCAAGAGAATTCTGTACTTTTATCTGCCTTTTGAAGTCAAGGTCAAGATTTTGAAGGTCCCTTAAGACATACTTGCAATCGCCTTCTCCAGAGGAGAAAATGTTTAACTTATTTAAACATCCATATTTCAGATTGCTTTGCCTACCAAAGAATACTATAAATTAAATATGAAAAATAACAAAAGTTTCTCTTCCAAGAAGAAAACAAAGCACCTAAATCATGCTAAAACAAGGACCATTGAGACCAATTTGGACTAAGAAATCCACCTTTCTTAGAAATTTACAGTTAAAAGCTAAACAACACCAGAGCTCACCCAAATTCATTCACGCATACAATCAAGTTCATTTACCAAAAAATATTTCTTGGATTTTTACTAGTAACCAGTCACCACACTGGTAGCCCACCAGCTATGAAAACAAATAGGTAAGAATTCCCATCAGGGATTTGAAGTCCGTATGAACAGTCAGGGGACAAATAAGAGTACCCTGTAATGTGAGAAATACGTCCATGTAAGCACTGCAACAGAAGTAAGCATAAGATGCTTTTCAAGGGCATTGCAAGGACATCTAACCCAGATTGAAGAGGTTAGGGAAGCCTTGTGAAGGATATAATGCCTGAGCTGAGAACTGAAGAACAAGTAGAAACATATCAGTTCAAAGGAAGGGAAGCTAGGCAGAGAGGGCGACATGTACAAAGCACAGGAAGTGAGAGAAATCCCAGGAAGATGTGAAAAACAAGGCCCTTGATATGCATGTAGCATCATGAAGGAGAGGAGAAATCATGGAGATGAGGCCAAAGAGCAGGACTCAGCAGATGAAGGCCTTTTATACCATACTAAGCAGGCAGCAATGGGGCGATATTAAAGTTTTTTAAGCAATAGAATGACACAATCCTCTATCTGTATTTTTTAAGAACTATCAGCTGAAGAAATGATTGCAGACAATTATGCATGGGACATTTAAGCCATTAAGAAGTCAAAATTGAGTGAGCATACCCCCCAAAAAGCAAAACCCTCTGTTATTTGGAGACTAGCCCCTTATAACATACATAATGATTTTGAGATTAAAAAAAGGGAGGGGGAGTATTTTCTTTTCTTTTTTTTAAAAAGAGTTGAGTTGAAAATTCTGGCAAAGAAAAAAGAACTCAGAAATGAGAGAGATTGTTGAGGGAAGGCAAAATTTCAACTATGCTTCCTTATGTGTAAAACAAAAAGAATTCTTTCATGAGCTAGGAGCATCTTTAAAAGATCAGGCCTCACAGGAAAACAAAGAAATGAGGATAAGAGATGAGAGCGTAAAACAATGAAATGCCATAGAGGAAAGAACAAGAAACACAGCATGGCAAGCTACTGCAACTGAAATTAGAAGTGGTGATGTGGGCCTGAAGGGTTAGAAAGAGCAGTTATTAGCAATGAGTAGTTCAATCTGCTACAGTCAATTGGTTGAAAAATATAGTGACCTCATGTGAGTAGGTGGATGGTCTGGGCAGCTCGGCCCTACAGTCATTCAGGGATCCAGATTCCTTCCAGGTGATGGCTCATGATGTTTCTGGTGCTGCCGTCCTTCGCATGGTGCAACCTGGGTCACCACAACATCCTGCTCCCAGGCCACCAAAAGGGGATGAGAAGGTCAATGGAGGACAAGTGATTCCTCTTAGGAAGTGAGACCCTGGTTGCCCACATCACGGTTGTGCTGCTTCTGTTGTTGAGATCTGAGTCACCTGATAACCCCAAGCTGCAGAGAAAACTGGGAAAATTAGACCCTAGGCAGGGGGCCTCTGACCAGAACGGAAGGGAGATCTGGGCACCCACCAGTGGTCATCCCAGGTAACAAGTGGCAGATGCCTCCTTACTAGAGAAAAATGAAGACAGAAGATAAGCCCTTCTATTTTATAGCAGTTTACATTTTATGATATTTTGGCACATAAATTCATGCATTTTATTTTCATACGAATTCTATAAAGTAGGCAGGTCAGGGTTTATGGTAAGGAAATATATGTAAGGAAGATGCGGTCAAAAAACCCACATGGGGACGCCTGGGTGGCTCAGTTGGTTAAGCGGCTGCCTTTGGCTCAGGTCATGATCCCAGCGTCCTGGGATCGAGTCCCACATCGGGCTCCTTGCTCGCCAGGGAGCCTGCTTCTCCCTCTGCCTCTGCCTGCCACTCTGTTTGCCTGTGCTTGCTCTCTCGTTCTCTCACCCTCTCTCTCTGACAAAAAAAAAAAAAAAAAAAATCTCACATGGATGGACGGAGACTCGACCCCACATGAAGATAGAGCAAGTGGCTGAGAAGCCAAGGAAGGACCTCTTCTTCTGATCTCCCCTCCGAGAAAAGTCATCCAGAAACCACCACACAAAAATGCATACGTACAAACATAGTCAAAATTCACAAAGTTAAACAGATTTAATTAATTTTTTTATTACTATTAATACTAACAAATTTTTCAGTTTGGTTTTTTTTTTTTTTTTTTGTAAATTTGTAGCATTTGTGTTTCTGAAGTTACCAAAGCTTAAAACTGAACAAAGACTTTTGGCATGCCATGGAATCACATGGATGATTAGCTAATAAAATCATTGCCGGAACAGAACACTCAACGGTTTGGTTTAATTCTTTTATTTAGATCGGTTGCTTTGGGTTTGGGTTTCAGTTCTGGTTTGGCAAAAGAGGGAAGGATGTGTGTAGCGGATTGTGCATTCCACTAACCACTAACCATTTATATCCCTATATGTAAATATATATTTTATATACATACTATATACATATTATACCCATATATAACCAGTTATATCCACTAACCATGATAAGCCAAGTTTCCAGTCTTATGTATCATAGTAACTATATATTATATATAATTTATTATATTATATATAACTTATTATATATAATTCATATAATAATGTAACACAAATGATGTAATAATTGGTAAGATTTATAGTATAAAACTATAAAAGCAGGTTGGTGAACCTGCCCCATAGAGAAGTATAGGATACACACTGGAGAAGCACTAACATCCAGTGTACATTAGTCTAGTACTTTAGGTTTTCAGTTATTCCTTTAATGTTACCCATTATTTGATCAGAGAAAATGAATTCTTTTCTGTGGAGTTCCATATCTTTGCATCCAATAAACACATAAAGTGTTTTTCTTGTGATTTAGAACATTAAGAGATGAGAGTTCTAGCATTAAGCATTTATCTTTAAGTTTTTAAAAGTTTTTATATTCATTTTCAATATGATGGTTTAAAAAATGTTTTTAAAAGCTCGCTGTTCAATTTCTCCCTTTCCAGATGTGAACCTGGAGCCTTATATGACATATGAGTATAGGATTTCTGCATGGAACAGCTATGGGCGAGGATTCAGCAAAGCCATTAGAGCCAGGACAAAAGAAGATGTGCCTGAAGGACTTAGTGCCCCTAGGTGGACCATAATGGATAATCTTGAAGATGTGATACTCTTAAGTTGGAAGAAACCTATACAGTCAAATGGTATTAAGCTACTTTTTAAATTGAAATAACAAAATCCTGTAAATCCGTAAGGAAATCGAAATGAATGTCATCTACATGTAGCTGGCATGCACCTAACCATTAAAAATTATTTGCTGGTAAAAGGAACCTTAGATGTATGCCTGTTAATCATCCATTCTGTAAAATAGGCCTCACAAGTTTTTAGTCCCGGAATTTTTTCTCGAATCCTAGCATATATATCTGAGCTGCTTTCAAACAAGCAAAGACTGCTAAATAAAGATAAAATAGTTTTAATATTGGAAGAAATTTCCAAGGGAAAATTTGTGAGGGAAAATAAACAAAAATGACTTTAATTATCTATGTCCAGAATCCCTCTCTTCAATAAGAGTGTGTATCACTCAGACTGCTTGAACATAGCAATCTGATAGCAAATTAAAAGTAAGTAATGCTATGTTATCCTATTTCTTCAGAACCCTAAGACATGTAAGTTGTTTGCAAATAGTTAAAAGGATTTGACACTCAAATCTGGGTATTTCTCTGTCTCTTTTAGGTCCAATTATCTACTACATTCTTCTCCGAAATGGGATTGAACGTTTTCAGGGAACATCACTGAGCTTTTCTGATATGAAGGGAATTCAGCCATTTCAGGAATATTCATACCAGCTGAAAGCCTGCACGGTTGCTGGCTGTGCCATCAGCAACAAGGTAAGGGGAGGAACCCAAACTCTGGACAGAAAGTAGCCAGTGGGAAGACTATAGGAACATCCAGGTTGTGAATGATTTTTGCATTGTCAGAAAACAATATCTGCCTCAATGGTAACACGTTCACATGGCATCTCAGCTGACTACTAATACGTATGTCCGGAAGGAGAGATCACTGCAAAGGAAATTTATGCACGTGTCAATGTTTCATTAGTTTAAAAAAAAGAAAAAATTTGAACCAATATTACCCTGTTTATCACATTTTCCCTCTGCCAACTATTTTTTAATTAGGTTATGTTAGTCACCATACAGTACATCTTTAGTTTTTGATGTAGTGTTCCATGATTAATTATTTGCCTATAATACCCAGTGCTCATTATAACATGTGCCCTCCTTAATACCCATCACTAGGCTCACCCATTCCCCTACCCACCGAAACCCTCAAATTGTTTCCCAAAGTCCGTAGCCTCTCATGGTTTGTTCCCCCCTTTGACTTTCCCTCCTCCAGCTTTCCCTTCCTTCCCCTAATGTCCCCCATGACATTCCTTATGTTCCACATACGAGTTAAACCATATGATAATTGTCTTTCTCTGCTTGACTTATTTCACTCAGCATAATCCCCTCCAGTTCCATCCATGTCAGTACAAATGGTGGGTGTTCATCCTTTCTGATGGCTGTGTAATATTCCATTGTGTATATGGGCCATATCTTCTTTATCCATTTGTCTGTTGAAGGGCATCTCAGCTCCTTCCACAGTTTGGCTGTTGTGGACATTGCTGCTATGAACATTGGGGTGCATGTGCCCCTTCTTTTCATTTCATCTGTATCTTTGGGGTAAATGCCCTCTAGTGCAATTGTTGGGTCATAGGGTAGCTCTCTTTTTAACTTTTTGAGGAACCTCCATACTGTTTTCCAAAGTTCTGCCAACTATTCTCAGATGATCTTCTATAAATCCATAACAATTCTCAAATCATTCCTCAGTTTCAAAGTTTCTATTTAAATATCACTTTAACAAAAATTGCCTTCTCTTGAAACACAGAAAGGGGCAAAAGAGCCTGGCATAGAAAATAAAATGATACCAAGATTTCTGCTGCAGTATAGGAAAGAAATGAGCTCATGCAACAGGAGTCAGAATGGAGAGTATCAGGAAGATACAACAGTTGTTGGGGGATGAAATCTATAGGACTTGGTGTCAACCAAATGCAGGGGAATAAGAGAAATTGCTGTCAACTCTATGCAGGGTAATAAGAGGAAAGTATCAAAGATGTTATTCAAGATCTCTGGCTCTCTGGCTTGAGCAAATTATAGATCACAGTGCCATTCTGCAAGCAAATAAAAAAAATAGAAGAGGAACATTTGAGTGTAGAAGAAGATTAAAATTTTAAGCCTTTTTAAAATATATATTTAAGAGAAGGAACAGAGTGACAGAAGAAAATATTACTTGGCACTTTAAGCAAAAATGTCTTGTCAGAGTCTGGATTATGAAGTGACTGATTTGCTAGAAGGATCCATGTGGGAAGTTGAAGCAAGAAGTTTGAATAGGGTCATTTAAGGAGAAGAGAGAGAGAAAAAAAAAAAAAAAAACAAGACCATAGATGATGAACACTGGGAAGAGCCCACAAAGGAGACTGGAAAGAAACAATGAGACGATTTACGAGGAAAATAAAGAGCCATCTCACAAAAGCCAGCCTAGTCAGAAGAACCCAGGAGAAACAAACACACAGCAGCTCTGATTCTTTTCATGTGGTTACAACTTTATAAGAACAGCATCTTCACACACTGTGAAAGAACCATCCAAGGAAAACATTCAGTCAGATGGATCCGCCGCCGTGCATATGTGCAGCTTTTCATTCAGCAGACCTCCAGAAACATCTCCGAGCGTGGCACCATTTGAACAGATGGCAGCTGATTGGCCCCATCAAAAGTTATCGTCCGAACGGTCCTAGAACAATTCCATGTCTTTTTACATAGGCACAGCTCCTGCCTACCAGATGCCAGAACAATTGGTTAAAGAACTGAAACCAGAGTTAATTCTGTGAAAAAACAAATGCAGCTAATATTTATCCAAAACTGTATTTTGATAATGCCGCATAAATAACCGGTTGACTTATCCTTTTTTCCTTCTCATTCAGTTATTTTTCCAGAACATTGGTATAGACGCTATCAAGACATCCTGGGTATCATAGGAAGAATATTAAAAAAAAAAATCTGCCCATTTATACTGTTCAAAGCATATTATATGCAAGCAAGTTCAGATGTGGGTTTTGCTTCATATTTACTGGTGCTTAAAATATACAAAATCAGGCTGTTAAAATGCAAAGACACTGATGGGCCATATGGAAGAGAGTCGTCAAGAGTTCTCTAGCAAGACAGTCTGCCGGCCAGATTTTACTTGTTTAAACTGAGGGCTGTACTCTGCCGTCAAAATTGTTGTTGAACTTGTTGTGATAAATGGTAGTCTGAGACTTAGGTAATGTATTCAAGGTCAGATTTCATTGTTTAAATAGGATGGAAGGAAAAGAATTAAAAAAAAAAAAAAAGGAAGAAGAAGGAGGAGGAGACCGTTTCTCCAAGCCCCAGCTAATGATATGCCAGGCCAGGCAACAACATTTTAAAACAAAAGTGACATTCTCGTTGATCAAAATACCTAGTGTCCTATCACCATAAATTGCTGTTTAATTCCTGTTTGCAGGTAGTTGCAGCCACTACCCAAGGAGTCCCGGAGAGCATCCTGCCGCCCAGAGTCACGGCGCCCAGCGCAGAGGCTCTGCATTTGAGCTGGAGCATCCCTGAGAAACCAAATGGCGTCATTAAAGAGTACCAGCTCAGGCAGGTTGGGAAAGGTCTCATCTACACTGGCACCGCTGACAGGAGGCAGCATACAGTTACAGGTGCAAAAAAAGAGGAAAACCTACCGGAAGAGTCTGTCATTGTGGTTAGGGGGGCAAAGCATCCCAGGGGTGTGCGTTTGATATATGAGGTCACTTCGAAAGGACGTGTTCTCTTGACATATGGTCAGGTCCCACTTATCCATGCTAATAGAAGAGCCCACACTGGCAGCAATAAGCCACAACAGCAGATAACTTCAGAAATAATTTATATTTGGCTTTGATATGCATTATGTGTAGGATTTTTGTATCAGTATTAACTTTTTTTTTTTCCCCTCAGACAAACGGTAAGATGCATTTTCATTCCCCAAGGATATACTCATAGATAATGGGATGAGGATAGCCAGGAATGTACTGGAAGGCAGGGAGAAATCGTCCAGAGGCTAACATTTATCTACTGAGTGGGTAACTAATACACACAGAATAGTTGACAGGTGACTGTGACAATTTGTTATTATTAACGTTAATTAATAGTGACTGTATTATTTTTATGGTTTGTTATAACATTTATTACAATTAACTGTAAAAAAATAATAATAGTATAGTATAATGGCATAAAGTCAGATAATTACTAGACGTGATTATAATAATAATTAGCATGTTTTGTTTTGAATGTCATTTCTGAAGAGAAGAGAAGCATTTCCTGACATTCCTGCTCTAAGGAAGCTTCTTTGATACACCATTGTATCACCTTGTCTTATTTTCATCATGGATCTCTCACTACCTAATAGTGCTTGTTTTCTGTATCTCCCCCCATTGGGTTGGGGATACCTAGTTCAATACAGTTCGGTATCGTTCGGTATAATTCGGTACCTAGTTCAATACAGTACTTCCAGCGACACATCTGTAGATGCTACACAAATGTTTGGGGAACACATGAGTTTCCCATGTGACACCCAGCATGTACTATCTCATCTGATTCTCTTCACAAACCTATGCGGTAAAAAGAGTTATTACTCGTATTTTACAGAAAAGAGTACTTTGAGATAGTAAGTAACTTAGTTCATTACTCAGATCTACTGAACCATCCCAAACAGTTGTGTGACTTTAGGTTCTGAGGCCATAGGCAAGAGATTACAAACTTCCTTTTCCCCCATTGTCAGCAGCTTCCTTCCAAGGTCCCGTGAGTGAATATTCTTCTTCCATTGGACCCCTTGGCTTGCATGGAGCATTGATACTAGAGATCAGGGAGCTCGTAAAGAAGTACAGAAAAGCCTGGGAAAGTGTGCCTGAGTTTTCCTCAGAGGAAGCATAGGTTATACTACACAGGTGGAAAAATCAATTCATGATTTGCTCTTAATTCTATGATGCCCTGACACACAAGCAGGCATTCACTGACAGATGTCCACTGTTTTCAGGAAGTTCCAGAAGCCTGCAGAAGCTGCTTCATAAATATTTGTGACCAACATATTGCATTCCTTATCTGAAGATCCTGAGCTAAATCAGTGATAACGGAGAAGGAAAAAGCCCTCATCAGTTCCGATTATTAAATTTATTCCTTAGATCTTATTTCACTGCAAGTGAAAACGATCACAAATAGTTGAAGTGCTGTTGTTTTGCATAGTAAAACTTTACATTTATATGTGCTTTATAATTTTAAAGAACTATTTGCATTTGGACACGTTTGGTTCTCATCACATCCCAATAAGCAAGGGATGTCTTCATATCTACATTTAAAAGATGAAGAAGGAAATTGACACGCTCCGGGTGCCCAAGGCATCAGAATACTGTTTCATTCCAAAACAACAACAACAACAACAAACAACAAAAACAAAACAATGTTGCCTGCTTGCTGTGTTCTAGGGGGTACACCAAGTGCTCTAAAACAAGATTGCTGGTCTCAAGAGCTTCCAGTGAGGGGCACCTGGGTGGCTCAGTGGGTTAAAGCCTCTGCCTTCGGCTCAGGTTATGATCCCAGGGTCCTGGGATCGAGCCCCGCATCAGGCTCTCCACTCAGCGGGGAGCCTGCTTCCTCCTCTCTCTCTCTCTCTCTGCCTGCCTCTGCCTACTTGTGATCTCTGTCTGTCAAATAAATAAATAAAATCTTAAAAAAAGAAGAGGAAGAAGAAGAAGCAGCTTCCAGCGATAGGAACACTGACAAGTTAAGAACTAATTGCAAATACAGTGCAACCGATACCACAGCAGAACTCCAAAGAACGCAGTGGGGGGAAATCAAAAGAATGACTTGGCTTGGAAAATGGAATGTCAGTTGCATAGTTCTGAAAGCCAAGTTAAGACACATTTAGATCTTGTATCAGTAAAGGTTTCACAAAAAACCGGGATACCATGATATGGAATGTTCTTCTTACAGTATATGTCTCCTCAGCCAGCATGGGCTTTGAACTGTGTGAGCTGTTCTGATTTGCAATTTTTTTTAAAACGAGCATTTACATGCCAACAGACTAAATTCAAATGTAATGTGTACACCAACAGGATTGATAGCCTCATTAATTATAAAATAATTGGGAAGATTTTTCTTTAAAACACCTTTATTCCACCAGTTCTTCTTCTCATTGTCATTTTTAATGAATATTTTCATGTCAGAGAGGATTTCATGCACATCGCTTGATGCCAGGAGTTCTCTTTTATTAGGAAAAAATATTTTAAAGTTTTTCTATATGGTTTTACTTTTTATAAGAGCATAAAATGAAAAGAAGCCTTTAGGATTCATTTGGTTCATCCGTCTGCACCATTTTAAATAGATGTAGACAGTATTTCACTTGGCAAGACAGTCATAAAGAGAAGTGTCTTCGTCGCATGAGGAAGCAGACTTCTTAGATCTTAGCATAACCTCACCGAGTACAGCCTCCTATATATGCTGTCCCTGCTGGATGGCAGCAGTGCTGGGCATTAGCTCATCTAAAACCTGAGATCTATATAATGTTTCTATACCTTATCTGCCAGGAAACATTCATTTCCATAGTTCTCTAATTGACCAAATTTACTATGGAAGTATTTTATAATATGAATGACTATTTTATTGCATTCGTGGAACAAACTGAAACAACCAGATTTACTTTACATTGCATCTCCAATGTTTGATCAAAGGACTACCTCTACCCTCTGGGATAAATGTTTTGCTTTTCTCATCATTTCCAAAACCTTGGTATTCCCCAAGTTAACAGCCAAACACTAATGAAGTTGTAGCACCAGTCATCCTGGAACTTGAAAATCTAGGTCCTTAGAAATGACAGAAGGGAAAGCAAGCACCTTGCCTCAGCCCCATTGTCTCCATGCTTATTTTTAATTACCTCAAAGCTTTAGAAACATGATCCCGTAAATGCTTTGTGGGAATAGTGGCGAATGCACTCATCATGTGAAATCCATAAATTGCTTATAATCCTCTCAAGATGTTAAAAAAAGCATTAAGTAATTGAAGACAGGAAGTCCTCAGTTAATTATTTAGAGGTGTTATCAATGCTTTAAGTAAACTGAAGCATTTTCTGCTATCTCACTGAGCTGAATACCATGGGGACGAAGGAGAAACAGCCATCATCTTCTCATATCCGCTAATGCAAACAGCACATGGCAGCTTGTCAATAAAAGACCTTTTCATATCATTTATTACTAAACAGGTCCACCATCCTGCACAGAACAATCGGGATGTCAGTTATGGCATTGTTTCACTTTGGGTTACCCCTGCTTTAAATATGGGCGTCCTGGCGTGGGCACTGGGCAGAAGAGATGGAGAAGGGATTAACTAAATAATTAGGGCCATCGAGAACAAAATGAATTAATCATGCCCTCTTTAGCAGCAGATTTGATAAGGGCTTATGTGTCTCTTAACTGTGGGAGAAAAGTGTTTTCAAAATAATTCATTAAAAGTTGCTTATCATTGCATTTTCCTTGAAAAGGAAGACCCACCAGCATTAAGTTAGCAAGGAGAGAGCAATTTGCCTTCCTTTTCCATTTTCTTAGAAGCTCATGAAGATCTCCTGTGCTAAAATAGCATACACCCGAACAATGCAAGTTGTAGCAGACAGGCACTATTAATGTACTGAAACAGATATCCTGCACATCGTTTTTGAAGGAAAAAAAAAAAAGGACACACTTTGACCATCAGTACCACAAAATGGGGAAATTCCTTATAAGGGGATCTTCTGTTTAGATAATTCTGCTGTGTCCTCCCATGGTAGCCAGCACTTGGCTCTCAGCTCTCATGGCATTTATAATACTTTATCACAATATTCTTTCTTCCTGTCACTATTCCTCAGCTAATAGGTGAAGTTTTCTTTTTTTTTAAATATTTTATTTATTTGACAGAGAGAGAGAGAGATCACAAGTAGGCAGAGAGGCAGGCAGAGAGAGAGAGGAGGAAGCAGGCTCCCCGCTGAGCAGAGAGCCCGATGCGGGCTCGATCCCAAGACCCCTAGATCGTGACCTGAGCCGAAGGCAGAGGCTTAACCCACTGAGCCACCCAGGTGCCCCTAGGTGAAGTTTTCCAAGGGCAGACAATAGCCTCCTGTTTGCCATTGTATCATCTATACTGTGATAGGCACCTATCAGAGTAATTAACATATTAAATATTCACAAAGATTTGTTGAGTGGGTAGATACTGAGGAGCAAACTAGGATCTGAATGATTTTATTCTGTTTTGATCGGATACAAAAATCATACTGTCAAATACATCTAAATCTCAGGCAGGAATGGCTACATCATTTGCAGAGTCCAGGGCAAAATGAGAATGTGGGGTCCTTTGTTCAAAAATTATTTAGATATGACTCAACATCCAAAAAAACAAAGAATCCAATTAAAAGGTGGGCAGAAGACATGAACAGACATTTCTCCAAAGAAAACATACAGAGGGCCAACAGACACATGCTCAACATCACTCATCATCAGTGGAATGTAAATGAAAACTGCAGTGAGAGGTCACCTCACGCATGTCAGAGTGACAAAAATCAGAAACACAAGAAACAACAGCTGTTGGTGAGGATGTGGAGAGAAAGGAACGCTCGTGCACTCTTCGGTAGGAATGCAGTGGTGGATTTTGGAGGTGACTCAAAAAAAGTAAAAATAGAGCTACCCTATGATTTGGTAATTGGACTACTGGGTATTTGCCCCCAAAATATAAAAACATTAACCGAAAAGGATCCAGGATCGAAAGGATGGAAGCAGCCCAAGTGTCCATCAATAGTTGGATTAAAAAAAAATATATATATATATATATAATAAAAATAATATAATGTAAAATATATTAAATATATATTTTAAATATATATATATATATACAATGGAATATTATTTTGTCACAAAAAATAAAATCTTGCCATTTGCAACAACGTAGATGGAGCTAAAGAGTACAATGCTAAGTGAAATAAGTCAGATAAAGACAGATAATGTAAGATTTCACTTATATGTGGAATTTAAGAAACAAAACAGATGAGTAAAGGGCGGGGGGGAAGGAGAGACAAACCAAGGAACAGATGCTTAACCCTAGAGAACAAACTGGTGGTTGCCAGATTGGGGGCTCTGGGGCAGAGGGTGAAGTAGGTGAAGGAGATTAAGAGTAGGGGTTACCATGATGAGCACTGAGTCACGTATAGACTTGCCGAATCGCTATATTGTACACCTGAAATGAATATGGCACTGTATGTTAACCATATTTGAACTAAAAACTTAATAAAAAAATTTTTAGAAAAGAATATATATATATATATATATATATATATATATATATTTTTTTTTTTAATCATTAAGAACGTTTGAACAGAGCACAGAATCAAGCCCTGGACCCTCCTCCACAGGGGATCTTGGGTCACAGGCCGGGGAAGCCAGCCTTGATCTCTGGCAGTCTGGATTTATTGGCAGTCTGTTTCTTGAACTGGAACAGAGATGAAGACAACTAGGACAGTGACCCTGTGCTCAGAACAGCTTCCGGAGCTTGCCTTCAGTGCTCTCAGATCATCGCACGTAATGCTCCGTGCTGCATTTGCTCCAGCTACCTGAAAACTGACCTCTGGGCATCAGGCCTATCAAAATAGATACAACAATTCATTTTATTTTCATTTTTCCAACCCCGAGGAAAGCTTTGAGCCTGGCTCTTTGCAAAATAAAGAAATAAAGAATAGCATAGCATCCACCACTATTTTATGCTTTTAAAAAACATGCTTTTAGATAGAATATTATAGCTGAAGAATTACAATCAACAGCTGCCTGGACAGTAATATTTGAAGAAGAAAAAGTTTCCCCTGAAATCCAGATATTTTCAGGTTTCTTGCAATCATTATTTCTGTTTCGTCCCAAGAGCACTAAAGAACTCCTGTTGTCTCTGAAGTGTATATCCTTGTTGTCGAGCTTTTGAGCAGCTTCAGACTTGGCCGCCACCGGATGCCACATTTTGTTTCTAGAAAAGACTCTGCCTGAAAATGTAGGGTAAAAGCAGCTTTGGTCTAGTATAGCACCAGACTCCAGAGAAGAAAGACATTTATCAAAAGAATGTTACTAAAATCAAAAGCAAGGGTCTTTTCTTGGACTATTTTTTTAAATTTTTTTATTTTTTATAAACATATAAAGTATTTTTATCCCCAGGGGTACAGGTCTGTGAATCGCCAGGTTTACACACTTCACAGAACTAACCATAGCACATACCCTCCCCAATGTCCATTACCCCACCCCCCTTTCCCGACCCCCCTCCCCCCAGCAACCCTCAGTTTGTTTGGTGAGATTAAGAGTCACTTATGGTTTGTCTCCCTCCCAATCCCATCTTGGACTATTTTTATAATACTTTTAATGTTGATCTGCACTTGGAAAGAGATTTGGCCAAGAAGTAACTTACCTGGGAAGTGCCCCTCGGGATGAATGTGATTTCTAAGATATTGGGGAGAGGGACCTAAACCAGGGCCTGGAATTTCACACAAAATATAGAATTAAGACACAATTAAGCTTGTAACAAGTAGTCAGAAACAGAAGTCATGAGGTTACCTCACAGGCATTTGCAATGCAAGGTCGCCTTTGTTTTGATGTGTTGATGCCCAGCTCATGAGCTGTCAACTGAATTCTACTTGGAAGCATTGATACAGAAAAGGGTTCCAGTGGCTCACAAACAGGCAAGAGCTGGGACAGACTGACTGGGACACATAGCTTCTGAGGTTGTGGGGGGGGGTGCTATCATGAAGAGGGGACTCCAGCATGTGAGCTCCTGACACATTCCTTAGTCCAGTTCCACAAAACAAATGCACCTTAGATGTCTCTGAAGCAATTCCACAATATCTTGGTGTATCAGTTTTGAACATCCAGATTTTCACACAGAATTATTCATTTAAAGCAGAATCCTGCTATAAGTCTACCCACCTCAGCCAACACTGCCAGGGGGTGCTGGAAGTTCCCGGGAATCTCCGTGAGCAGAGACACTCTGGAGGGCATCACTTAGCGAGATTCAAAGCAGTTAAGAGCAGAAAGAAGCGTATCACAACAGCAAGATCTCATGTTGATTCAGGGGGGCCCCGCCAAGCACCCAGTTGGGGTGAACTGATGCTGAGACAAGTTTCTTGCCCAAAAGATGTATGACATCTGATAACCCCCTACTGAAAAGTTGTGAAAGTAACCCAGGCCTCTCAGCCCTTGAACTCATCACTGACCAAATTGATGGAAGGACTTGCCGAATTACTTATTTTGTAGGATTATTTGGTAATTCTTTAGAAAATAGTAGGTGGCATGGTAGAATAACCAGATGAATGCTCACAGGTAGCACTTGCTATCTGAGATTATAAGGGACAAGCGTCTTCTCCTGACTATTGATCTGGAGATTAAAAAATTAGAAACAAGCTGTTCTCTAAGTCGTATATCAAATGAAACAGAACTGACATAAACATTGGTTCTGTTTTCCAAATCCTATTTTTCATTATTCACAGGCAAACTTAAGGTGATCCTTTTTAATACACATTTACTCTTGAACATAATGTTACTTGAAAGTATAATTGTCATGAGTTTGATTATAGTATACTTCTATCCTTTAAAAGAGAACATGATTCCCTATAGGGAAATTCAGTAATTTGCAGCCACTGTAATCTCCACGGCACTGAAATGTTAAATGCTTGGCTTTTCTCCACGCATTTGCCTTTCTCTGCTCTACAACGCCTATCTCCTACTCTTTTAATTCAGTGCTGAGCACTTGAATGATGTTTTCTTTTCTCCTTCTACTCTTGGACGTTAGGATTAAGTTACAGTCAGAATGGTTCCTTTGAGACATCTCTTTATTTCCCTCTTCTCATCCTGATCAATTCATGAGTCGTTTTCAGTTGGTGTGCCCTTTTCAATGCCTGTTACTAATATTTCATATATATCTCATTTTAAGGACTACCAGTAGAGACTCACTTAAAATGGCAACAAATTCCAGTTGAAATGTGTTGATTTTAAGTTTTACAGAGTCACGTATATGAAAGGTCATCCAGTTCATGTAGATCATTTATGCCTGAAGGCAGTCGATGCTTTCCTTACAGATTATCTGAACCACGCCTGTGAGTAATTTAGTCCTCTGACAGCATAAAAAATCCAAGACCTAAGAAATAGGATGTAGACAATTATGGATTCAGATATTGCCTTCCCTCAAGTTAGTCTGTAGCCCAAACAAGCAGCCTGCACCATCATGCCCACAGTTTACAGGTGCGGAAACTGAGACACCTAAGGGTCAGAAAGCTGGCCCGTGGTCGTAATTCATAAGTAGGTAAGGGATTAGAACCCCAAAATAGTCTAACTCCACATCTTCTCTCCTAACAGGCTGCTCTGCTTCAGTACATGATTGTGGAAATATTCAAAATGGAAATATTTAAATACAGATTCCCACTTGGAGAGAGAGATAGATATATAGTATAGATATAGATATACTGTGTAGATATACTATGTATACTGTGTGTGTATATATGTGTATATATATATGTGTATGTGTGTGTGTGTATGTATGTGTATATATATATATACACATATATATATGTATGCCCTGTGTGTGTATGTATGTGTATATATATATATATGGAAAAAAAATAAAATATATATATATTTTTTATTTTATATATATATATAATATGTTATGTTTATAATATAATATATTATAATATATAATATATTATATTATATATTATACATAATATATATGATATAAAATATTATGTTTATAATATATAATATATAATATGTTAATATTTATTAATAATAAATATATATATTTTTTATTTTTTTTCCACTGGGCTTTGATCTACCTATGTCATCATTTTCCAATGTCTCAGAAGCTCTGGGCCACATTTCTCAGCCCAGCTGCCCAGACTTCTATCCTGACCTCGCCCAAGCTTGTCTCTATAAAAAGTTGATTTTCTCCATCTGTGCTCTAGCTCCCTTACCTCTAAAAGAAGCAGATAATCGCAGTGCCTCAGGGAGTTACCGAGGTTTTTGATTGTGTTAATATCCAGGAGTGCACAGAAAAAGGCCTGCAAGTGGTGTTCAGTCAACTTCAGCTACTATGTTTTCATGTAATTTAGTAATCAGTTTCCTTAAAAATAACTCTATTTCTCATAATGCATATTTAATTAACATACAGAGCTGTTGAAAAATTTCAATATGCTTGGCTGTAGCTCTTGTGTGATGGGAGGGCACAGGGTTTGGTGTTAAAGTTGTGCTTTTGTCTCTACCCCAGTCTGATCAATCATTCTTTACCTCTGAGTTCTCCTCCACTCTCAAGCACTATGTGGTGAACAAAAAACTACCAGCAATTAAGAATGAAAGTTCATGTTCAAGGCCTGCCTTCCCTTAGTCTAAATGAAGCCACAGACTCAATCCTGAGCAGCTAACATCCACACTGGAATGTGGAACTGTGTCCAGGACTAGTCAGTCCAGGTGGTGTCAATCCTAAACAAGGTATAAAGCCTGTTGGTAGCCAAAAGACTGGTTTCCATAAGGAAAACTAAAGCTCTGTTGTAAAAGGAAGTATGAGTGGACTCTGGAAGGTAAACATAGTAAACATAGCAGATGTGGACTTGTAGGACACAAACTGGCAAATGTGAGTTGAAATGAGGTCAATATGTCTACCTTTGTTCCATATGACCCATATTTCAGGGCCGGACACAGTCCTTGAGGATGAATTGTCCATGAATTAGATTAGGTCCATTGGTCCTCCCCTCCTTCACTTAAAGTCTCACGCCTCCCACTCTTGTCTTTCTTGTTCTTCCATTTTTGTTTCCTTTCTCAAGTTCATCACATTCATTCCTCTTGATGGGTAATGTCTTTGAATGCCTGTGGATTCCTAAATGAGGATCTCTACCCAGTGCTCAGTTCTGCATCCTTCCTCCCTGATTCTGATACTCCAGTAGCTTCAAGAGATGCATATTTCTTCACTAGACCTGGCCCCATGCTCTTCAAGGCCGACCCACACCATCCAATTTAAATACCTGTAACGGACTTCTCTGTCACACCTTCCTTGATCTATCAAAAATCCCTAATGAGCTAGCTACTCCACTGTTGTACCATTTCTAAATAGCTAGTATTCTAGTGTTCTGGGCTATATGTAAAATGGATACCACTCAATTTTCCTCAGAAAGATTTTGTAAGAATAGGACAACTTCTATTTTCATATACATTAATTTCCTTTTTAGCGGCGGTCCTCATTGCGAACACCTTCAAACCTCTCATCAGCCTTAGAACACCTTTGTAATGACAGATTTTCTCTACCTTTTCTAAGATGCATCCTAAATATCCTCCAGTAGTCACCAATTGTCTGAATCAGACTAGCTAGAACACAAAATGAAGAGGAGAATTGGGCCTCATTTTAGAGGTTTTATTTGTTTTTGTTTGATAGGAAAATCTAGAGAAAGACCAAGCATCACTTCACTTGTACTAGCCATAGTTACCATCTGGCATTCAGACAAAATCTAGAAAATATTTATTGTTTACACATTCCATTAATTTTTGTATTATTTTAATAATGTTCTACAACTAGAATAGAATTGCTTACACAATGAATAAATGTGGTGGGCAGAGATACCCATGGAATTATGAAGAAGGGCCTGTTTGGTCAGGTCACACTTTGACTGGATGTCATGGACATCATAGCCTGACATCTTTATGGAGCACTTGTAGTCTTTAAACGTTATTTAACAAACATCAGACACCTACAATAGGCACTACTGAGAAAATATGATGAAAAAACCCTCAAAGACATAAACCTTACCTTCTAAGGGCTTCCATTCGAAGTGAGAAATTGAGCTATTCAGATGAAATGGTGCTTGCTACAAGGGTCTAGGCCCCCTTTTCCAGCAGCAAGAGTGAAGAGGGTGTGTTGTCAGACGAAATCAGCCTGCCGCTGCAGCCTCCGACCTTCATTCTTAGAAGATTCCTCCTTTTTTCTTTGGAGCTCTGTATTTTATAATCTTTAGCATTTTCCCATAAGCTTTTATCAAACACATATGGTTTGGGTATGGCTTAGATCTTTCATCATATTTCTTATCTATAAATCAGGTAAATATAAAAATTATGTAAATCCTCCATAGCAACCAAATGGAAGATTACAATCAAATAAGTATCTGCATCTTATCACTAAATTGATAAGGAAACACAAAGGGCTTTGAAGCTGAATTCTGAAGCAGCTCCAGCTGCAGAACATTATTGCTTTAGCAGAGAACCCAGACGACTGCTCTAATACTAAATGAATCAGTTAAATTAATTTTTTGACTCATTTAACAAGCACCTACTTTGTGCCAGTCATTATTCGAAGGATATGCTGGTATCTTTTAGATACAGATCCTTTTGTGCTCTTTTAGAGCTTATGCCCTAGAGGGGGAGACAAACAATGAATATACAGACATAATAAAACATCAGATAATGTTGAGGGCTATGAAGAAGAAAGTAATTTGAGGGAATAACAGGTGCTGGGTGGAGTGTATAGACAGAGTAAGTAAAAAATCTTTTAAAAGGTAGCATTTGAACAAAAATCTACACAAAGCCACAGAGTGATTTATAAATGTCTCTGGAAAAAGAAAAAGTTCTACCAGAAGAACAGTATATGTGAAAATGTAGTTCAGAAATCATGAAAAATTAATATAATAATTAGTAGAGCAATGCTATCACTTAGCCTAATTATTCAACATATAGACTAAGTCTTATTATTTAAGGAAGGGAAAATTTTTGAGTTTGGGCATTGTTTGGATTTTCCCAAAAATCAAGGCAAGAAATGTTAGCCTTGTCGAATGCTGCTGAGTTTTAAGGTTGGTTCTGCTCAAAGAAAGTACTTCTCTAAGTACCCTATTTCATCTTCACAAAAGCCTTAAAAGCTAGTTGTTGTATTTCCCATTTTTTACAGATCAGAAGATCAAGGCAAAGAGAAGCTAAGTAACTTGAGTATTATATTTTTCCTGAGAAATTATTGAGCAGTTACTGAGCTGTGTCATATTCTGAATACCATATCACTGTCCCTTCATAAAACTATGTTTAATCAATGTAAAGACAAAGCCAACATTCCCCCCACAAAAAAACTATAGAAGTTAAGGGTGAGCTGGTACTCTATGGGCACACATGGTAAAGAAGTGCAAAGTTAAAAAAAAGAGGGGGTTGGTGTGAATATAAGCTGAATATGACTTGAGGGTAAAAAAAAATTTGAATCTAACCTTCCTTTTATTTTTTCCACCCCTACTCATATGAGAAGCAGTTGCAGAAACTAGGATGGTTAGCCTGGAGAAGAAAAGACTCAGGGGGCATTTGATAACTGTCTACAAATATTTGAAGAACTGTCATGTGGGAAAGAAATTAGATTTGTTCTGTATGTCCCTAGGGGTGCAAGTGATGGGAAGAATTCACCACAATATAAAGAAGGACTTTCAAACAAAATAAGGAGAACTCTAGAGCTCTCTAAAGATGGAACAGGCTCTTTGAGAGATGAGTACTCTTCCTGGGCAAGGCAGTCTTTTCAGGGACTTCTTGTACAAGAGAATCAGGAGAAAGATGGATGGGTGGATGGATTGCATGAATTTTAAGATTTCTTCTAAGGCTGAGAATTTATTACTTTATTAATGATAAATGAATTTTCTATTTATATCAAGATGCTTGTGAAGTTCATATCTCCATTAAAGAGTGTTTTCTGCTTTTAAAATTTTTGGAAATCATATCTACAACTCTGCATGTTACTTTTGGTGCTTAATTGATAATAAATAATCCTCTCAAGATGTACTTTATTTCTTGTTTGCTCTTTCTAGGTCTCCAGCCATACACCAACTACAGCTTCACACTTACAGCTTGTACATCTGCTGGATGCACTTCAAGTGAGCCTTTTCTAGGTCAGACGCTGCAGGCAGCCCCTGAAGGTAATTAAAAAATTTAAAAAAAATACATATCCATGATTTGGGAGAAGTTTTCATATGGCATTTTGAAGTGAATTCTATAAACCCTTTCATTTCAAACAAAGAAGGAGTAAAGTCGATAAATTATATTCTAGGCTCCCATTCTTCAGGTTTGGTTCAACTGTAAGCCTCCCAACATAAATTTTGCTTTCAATTGTTTCAACCTCTTAAATTTAGTTTTCAGTGAAAAAAAAAAAATTATTATGTACTGGGATATAAAATCCCTCAAAAAATCAAACGTTAAGTATTTCTGGAATGCCTGATATATAACAAGGATGTGCTCGCTGCCATGAAGAAGTTACCACCAAGCCTAAGACACAGGACAAGTACTTACGCTTACGTTACGAGAGAGAATCAGGGCGCCTGGGTGGTCCGGTCAGTTAAGCACTGGAGTCTTGGTTTCAGCTCAGGTCGTAATCTCAGGGTTTTGATCTCAGTGTGGTGAGATTGAGCCCCGTGTTGGGCTCCAGGCTCAGCGCAGAGTCTACTTGGGATTCTCTCTCTTCCTCTGCTGCCCCCCGCACCGCCCCGCCACTCAAATAAATAAATAAATAAATAAATAAATAAATAAATAAATAGTCTTTTTAAAAAGTGAGAGAGGGGGCACCTGGGTGGCTCCGTGGGTTAAAGCCTCGATCCCAGGGTCCTGGGATGAAGCCCCACATCAATCCCCTGCTCAGCGGGGAACCTGCTTCCCCTCTCTCTCTGCCTGCCTTTCTGTCTGACAAATAAATAAATAAATAAAATCTTATAAAAAAAAAAGTGAGAGAGAGAGAGAGAATCTGAAAGATGATGTTAAGAAAGAACAAATGGTCAGTAATGCTGTAATAATGTCTGGTGACAGATGGTGACCCCACCTATCATTGAGTAATGTATAGAATTGCCAAATAAATATGTCATACACATGAAACTAATATAACATTGTATATTAATCATACATCAGTTTAAAAATGAACAGAATTCTCAGGTTAATCTGAAGAGGGAGAAATTGTAACTCATTATGAAAATCAAAAAAAGATTTGATGGAGCAAGTGAGTTCTGAGGAAAACATGGATTTTGACAAATAAACACTAGAGGAGATACAGAATCCAACACAGGCTGAGGGGACATAAAGTGGGATCATCACCTTGGAAGGCGTATTGGCAATGTCTATTAGGTTTAGAACATTGATTTTCTATGACACAGTAGTTTCACATTCAGAATCTATGCCGGAAAACCCCACTTCCACAAATGTACAAGAGACATATACCAGAATGTTTATTGAAGCATTTTTGGTATTTTTATTTAAAGGAAAAATGTCAGAAGCAATTTAAATATCTCTGCATAGGGGAACAGCTATATAAATGCAGGTATATTCACATTATGAAATTCCATACCTCAGTTTAAAAGAATGAGACACTCTAAACATATGAAGAGGTAATTTAGAACTACATTAATGCATGGTATCTTTTATGTATAAAAATGCATAGAAAATTATATTCGTTTCCATAGACAAAAATTCAGAAAAAATTCTGAAAACATACACACATAACAATGGTTACTAGTGGGTTGGGAACTGGGGTGAGTATTATCGTTTACTTTTAGAAGAAAGATAGGCTCAGAAGCTTGGGATAGTGATCAACTATTTTGCTCATCTTTATTATCAGCCTGTTTTAAATGTGGGGGAAACAGAGGCATACATAAGTTTCTAAACAGAAATATGTTAATTACCATTGGAGAGTCCTGAACTGCTTGTCCATTACTCTTCTAATGAAAGGGATTGTTGTACCTCAGAATATTAGACCTGAACTTCCTACCAGTAAATGGGGAATAAAATGGAAAATTCCACATATGGGGCATATGGCTCCTCACCAGGATTTCACTAATGATGTTTTCTATATAAAGAATGTTTCATGTCAAAAAGCTTAGTGTTCCTTTGAAAGGAAGAAACCAGCAGTGGATTTTTTGGAAAGGTAAACTATCAAATGGATACTTTGATGATAATGGATAATTTCTAAAGGATCTATCAACCAGTTTTGGCTGCAGCTCAAACCTGGTACAATAACAGGGTCTCTTGCTCCAGTGTAGTCATCAAATCCATATATTTAAATTCTTAGAAAATATGTGTCTATTTTCCCACTTTTCCCCAAAAAAACTCTAGAAAAAGCTCAGATTTCATGACTTAAAAATTATAGCTTTCAACAACACAGGGGAGTGTGAGATGAGAAATGTTTTACTTGATTTCTTTTTTTTAACTTTGTGCACCTTTCCTTTAACACAAATAACTGCACAGGAATAATAAACTAAATGGGCTTTTTTCTGCAGAACAAACATGGATAAAGAATCCATTTTCTGCCTGTATAAGTTCCATTTGTGAATAACTTGTATGGGAAATAAATGTAGTCTGACTACTTAACTTGGGGGTTGTAGGAGAACAAATCAACAGCAACACTGAGTTCTGTTGTTTTACTGTAAAGTGGAAATAAGCATATCATCTTGTGTTAAATTAGCAACCCAAATATAATTAATCACAAAATGCCTATTTGAGTGAATCCAACATAGTTTGAAGGTCTAACACTTGAGTGTCCTAAGCAGAAATGGAGAGAATGAAAAGAAGCACTGGTTCATAGCACCCTAAGCTCCTGTCATTTCTCTCTCTAGATTTCAATCTTAAAAAAAAAAAAAAGCTAATGTACATTACTACCTCATTATAAGTTGACATAATTCTCTACAATTTTATCCTCACAGAAAATTGTGTACCTTCTGTCAAATAGGGAGAGTTCAAGTTGGATTTTATTTTCTTTTTAGAAGTGCTGCCATATCGGCCAACTCTAATTTTAGAGTTCAGTCGTGCAAAATTGCAGGCACGCTTACCTCCAGCAGTGGTGACATGAGGGGAAAAAGGAAAAGAAGGTGAATCTTTCTCAGCTGTGTTCCAGATCTCTCTTCCTCTGACTTTTTTTTTAATAAACATATAAAGTATTTTTATCCCCAGGGGTACATGTCTGTGAATCGCCAGGTTTACACACTTCACAGCACTAACCATAGTCTGACTTTTTTTTTTTAAACTGTTGATGTTCCTTTAGATTCTTCCTCTACTCTTTGCACTTGTAACACCATAGTATGTCTTGGAATTCTCAAGTACAAGCTCCCAGCATCCTCAGCTCTCACATAGCCTGCACATAGATTTAAGACCTGTGCATCCACCGATCTACAGATGTTTTCATTCAGGTGTTTTGCAAATACTTCAGTCTCAGTATTTCAACACTTAAAATCTCTGTCCTCACTACCTAGCTTTTTCCCTCCTTCAAGTACCATCATCCACCTTATCAGCCCAAAATGGACCTTCTTAATGTGTACATTTTTTTTAGGTTGTAATGTACAGTTCTTCATAAAATCTTACTGACTTTAATTAATTGTAAGTTAATTAATTTTAATTTTTATTAAATTTTATATTTTATCAATATTAAATTATAATAATTTTTTGATTTAAATTATAAATTAATACATCTAAGGAATTTTAAAAAAGATTTTATTTATTTATTTGACAGAGAGAGAGATCACAAGTAGGCAGAGAGGCAGGCACGTGGGGGCGGGAAGCAGGCTCCACGCTGAGCAGAGAGCCCGATGTGGGGCTCGATCCCAGGACCCTGGGATCATGACCTGAGCCAAAAGCAGAGGCTTTAACCCACTGAGCCATCCAGGCACCCCTACATCTAAGGAATTTTTTAATGTGTACTTCCTTTATATCCCTTTTGGTGTTGACTTAGTTCAGATGCCTTTAACTTCCCATAATTAGTCTTCCTGCCTCTAGTCATTTCTCCTCTTTCTCCTATTAATTCTTCTCCCCCTTGTGCCAAAATAGACGTACTTCACATTAGTCAGCTCCATAAAATCTCACTTCCTTCCAGGAAAAAAAAAAATCCACATCTCAGTAAAGCAAAATAGATCCCTCAAATTTTAACCTCTGCCTATCCATTGAGTCTTTTGGTTTTTCCCACATGCCATCCAATGCAC
This sequence comes from Mellivora capensis, assembly GCA_004024625.1. Lineage (NCBI taxonomy): Eukaryota > Metazoa > Chordata > Mammalia > Carnivora > Mustelidae > Mellivora > Mellivora capensis. The sequence goes on along the minus strand of PISX010002588.1, from coordinate 33,047 downwards.
CAGTCATGCTGAGGTACTTGGAATTCTACCATACTTTCCTGTATTTCAAGGACTTTCTGTGGGTCCCCTCAGTTTAGATCTCTTTCCCACATCCTCACTCAGGTAACCCATTTTTTTTTAAATTGGCTCACATGTCCTCCCCTTCTAGAAATCTGTTTCCCATCCATCCCAGTGTTACTCCAGGTCTGTGTTGCTACCCTTCCTAAGTACTCCAAAGGACTATGCTTCCTAAAGCATTTAGCAAAGTAAATTATAAATTTTTATTCAGTCATCTTTATTCACCATAATACTATGAGTTCTTTGAAGGGTATGGACTATATGTCCTTATCCCTACATCCACAGTGCCCGACACAGAAAATGACACAAAATTGGGTGGAATGTTGGATAAATTTATAAATCATAATAGTCTAGAAGTCAAGGCATCCAGGACATCAGCCAATACAAAACCGAGTCCCCTTACTGGCTTCCAAAAGAAAGCCAATCCACAATAAATATTGGTATTTTTAAATTAGAATGAAGATTTGAAGAGAAATGAGAAGTGGATAATATTGCATGGCACTCAAAACAAATGTAAAACAAATCCAATAGACGTGTTCTTTTTTTGGTAGCTAATATTGCAAAAGACCTACCACCAAGGTTTCCTTCTGACCTTTCCTTCTTATACCTATCAGCTAGTTTACCTCCTCCCTGCCCACCTTCGAGATGATTTCCTTTTGACCTCATGACCATCCTTTTCCTTTCCTTGAATTGTCTCAACTCTGACCTTCTATTATGTAGGATAGGTTTTTCTGATGCCACCTGAGACTCAGGCTCACAGAAGGACGCAGATTCTCTACCTGGGACCCATTAAGACATTTCACCAAAAGTGGGTCTTATCCTATCAAAGATTTCCTGCAACTGCTAACATAATAGTGTCCCCATTGTCACTATACAAGTAAAACCATATGGCATGTAGTATATTTTACACATTTCAATTTCCTCTTACTCCAACCTGGATACAGGGTTGTTACCAACAAAACCAGAGCTTTCACCAGCTTGCATAAATATGAAACTCAATTTTTATTTAAAACCTGAAACAAACCCAAAATCTTGATTCATGTTATTTCATTCACTCCTCTATATCCACAGGCTGACCGAATGATTCAGAGTGGAAACTAAGCAAAAGCCTTCTTAGCACCTTGGTGCTTTTTAATACATACTTAAAGGTGAAAAGACAGGATTGCAGGAAGCAGATTATGAATGAAACTTTATGCTTTATCTCTTAAATCAACAAATTAATATTATGTTTGAAACAGACTCTAGTTGGTTGACTCATCTAACAATGACCAAGACATAATATATACTATGATTTGTGGATTTGTCCAGATATCTATTTCAGAACAAAATGAACTACTTTCTTCTTAGAAATAAGTTGTTCCTTTAAAAATAAGCAAGTTTGAGTTGCTTTAAAATCTATTTTGATTTTCTTTAATTCTTTCAGGATGTTCCTAAATAAATTGCATTTGAATGTCCTGAAAATTTTTCTTTCAAAAGTGTTGAAATCTTATCCTGTACTGAATAACTTACACCAGAGATGAAATCAGCCAAAAACTATTGATTACAGGGAACCCAATATTTCATGAGTTCTTAAAATCTGAAGAAGAGAATTACAGTGTCCATTCAGAGGATACCTAGATGACGACATGAAATGGCCGGATTGATCTTCCTCATTGCCTAGATTCCCCATCGACATTTTTGTACATCTATAAGAGTATCTGAATGTTTGACCTTGAATGACAGTTGGCTGTGTACTTATTTTAACTTTTACACAGAAGAGTAAATTCCTTGTAGGAACGAGCCATATCTTACTCACACCTACATTCTCTATAACTGCCTACAGTGCTTAACATAGTAATTTGTATGTATTTTTATAATTAATTTACTTATTCAGTATCAACTAGGCATTGTACCATCTATGCATTAAGATACCTTGACAAATAAGACAGAGGGGATTCTTGCCCTCATGAAACTAACTTTATATTGAAGCAGATCATGTAGTGATAACATAGAAATAATGATACTATCAAGAAAAGTTATTATGATATTATGAGTGTTAAATGAAAATAGAAAAGTACCTAGGATAGAGAGAAACTAGGTTGGGATCACTTGAGATAAGATTAAAGTTATCATTAGAGAAGTTTGGTCAAATAAGATCTCCCTGTGAAGATGATACTCACACAGCTCACTGAACTATGAAAATAAATTGCAAAAATGTCATGTTGTCATAACCAAAAGTTCCAGGCAGAAGGAATGGAAGTGCGAAAGCTTAGAGGTGAGAAAGAACTGGAAACATTCTGGGGATGGAGAGGAGTCTGCTGTGGCTGGAGCCAGGTAGGCCATAACCAGAAAATATGTAGGATTGTTCAGGTTATCATAAGGAATTGGAATTATATGAATAATTTCAAAAGGGTTGTATATTTTACAAAGATTACAGTGACTTGTGTATATACTTCACATGCTTTTTAAAGATTTTATTTATTTATTTGAGATAGAGAGTGAGCAAGAGAGCAGAATCAGGGGAGCAGAGGGAGAGGGAGAAGCAGGCTCCCCGCTAAGCAGGGAGCTTGATGCAGGGCTCAGTCCCAGGACCCTGGCATCATGACCTGAACCAAAGGCAGAGGCTTAACTAACTGGGCCACCTGGGTTCTCTGATATACTTTGTCTACTTTTATGAAGATTATGTGAAATAGAGAAGGGCAAGATTTAAAACCCAGAGACCAGTTTAGAGGCTATGGTAGAGGTTCATGAGAGAAAAATGTAGCTTGGATCAGAAGCGGTGGCACTAAATGTATAGAGAACTAGAGACATTCAAGGTAGAATGAGCAGGATTTGATGACATTGCCTTTGAAGTTGAAAAAATGGGAGCCTCAAGAATAATATTACTTTGTGTGTTTTGACCAAGAAAATGAATAGATGGACAAAATTGGGAGATGAATAGATTGTAACAGAAAAACCAAGAGTTCTGTTTTAGATGTTTTAAGTTTTGATACTTAATTAGTCATCCACATAGAGGTATCAGGTTGACAGCTGGGTTCAGGAGTCTGAAGCTCAAGAGAGTTTTAGTTTAGAGATGCGCAATTGGTAGTGTTCAACTTATAGATGATACTTAAAACTAAGAGCGAGGTGAAGATCACCTAGAAAGTGAATGTTGGAAAACAAGAGGAGAAGAAAGAAGAGGGAGCACTAAGGGAGAGGAGAAAGCCTAGGTCTCTGAGGCCCATTTTTGAGATCCAGTAAGGGGAGAGAAGCCAGTAAATGAGAGAAAAGAGGAAAAGAAGCACAGCACATTGTATCAGAGAGGCAAAGGCAAAGTATGTTATTCATTGAATTTGATAATTCAGGTAAATACTACTTTATGATTACTTCCACATATTCCAAGTATGTAGGCATCAAAGTTTAAAATTCCTGGGTAGTATTTCAGGCCTTGATTAAACTCAGGGTCACAGCTAATAGAGAAATCTTCCACCACTAAATTGTCTGACATTCACTTTCTAAAGACAATTTACAAATAAAATAAAGCACTAAAAAACATATTTATACCCAATTGTATATTTTACCTCTAAAGTAAGGAAAATGTATTTTTGTTGCTTCACCCTGAGATTTTTTAACAACAGACAAAAATATCATAAGATGTGAGGTTGTGGTGTAACTTTTGATAAGGTATATATTTTATTCAAACAGTAAAACCTCATTGTGTTATTTTTTCCAGGGGTTTGGGTGACACCTCGACACATTATCATCAATTCCACAACAGTGGAGTTATTTTGGAGTCCACCAGAAAAGCCCAATGGCCTCATCTCTCAGTATCAATTGAGTCGTAATGGAACCTTGGTTTTCCTGGGTGGCACTGGGGAGCAGAATTTCACTGATAAAAACCTGGAGCCCAACAGCAGGTGAACTAAAGAAAAATTTTACCAATCATATAGTTAGAATTTAAAATTCTTCAGGGCTGAAAAGAGTGCACCTCAAAATGAAACAATAATAAATTAATTGGCTAATTAATCTTCGTGTTCAGTAGCCATTCCATAAATGATTAGATCTTTTAATTCATTTCAGATGTTGAAGACTCAAGTGCCAACTCATAACTTTAGCCTTTAGAGTACATGACATTTTTTAAGTATATAAAATACACTAAGTATTAAACTTTTTAAAAATTATCAAATTATCTTCAAAAACATGCATTCCTAAGCTAGCAATGAAAAAGATTTAAAGATTTTTGTTTTACATCAATTAACTTTTCTTCTAATATAATTAGTTTTCTCTGCACTCTATATAGGTATGAATGGTTTTGGAGGGAAAATTTCCACATATTTGCAATTCATTCCGATTCATATCTCAGCAGAAACAAAATGTATCTTAGATCAACAGATGTTTTACTACAGAGAGTAGAGATCAATTCAGTTTTATTGTAGAGAGTAGCAGATCAATTTAGAAACATCTTCCTCTAAACATATTTCCCTGAACTCCAACCTATTTAAAAATGGCAAAGATTGGGGTGCCTGGGTGGCTCAGTGAGATAAGCCTCTGCCTTCAGCTCAGATCATGATCTCAGGGTCCTGGGATCAAGCCCTGGATCGGGCTCTCTGCTCAGCGGGGAGCTTGCTTCCCTACCTCTCTCTCTGCCTGCCTCTCTGCATACTTGTGATCTCTGTCTTTCAAACAAATAAATAAAATCTAAAAAAAAAATGGGGAAGATTAATTTGAATCCTTCATAATCTACTGGCAAACTCAAAGACTTTCCTGAAATCTAATTGATTACCAACAGGTTAAAAATAAACTGGGAAGGGGCAGAAATAGTGACAGTCTAGAGAGAGTGATGCCTATTCTGGAAAAATTATCAAGTCAACAGTGATGTTTCTGGACAGGGAGCAGAAAATTTGCAATTTGTCATAATTTAGGATGAAGCAATGGAGAGAAAGCCCAGCAACCGTTGTTCAAGTTTCTTGTGCATTGCCTTATCACAATCCTTTCTTTTTAATATAGGTACATTTATAAATTGGAAGCCACAACTGGAGGTGGCAGCAATCCTAGTGATGATTACATTGTACAAACACCTGTACTGACACCAGAAGAAGTCCAGTCTCCATATAATATCACAGTAATTGGGCCTTATTCCATATTTGTAGCTTGGGCCCCACCAGGTAAAGAAATAAAATTGTGGGTGTGTGTGTCTGTGTAGGTGTGCGTGCACATGCATATTTGTATGTAAAACATTTCAGAGAAAGTTAATTGAAGATAAGGATGGAAATGTAAATTTAATAAAGCAGAAGGAAATAGCTTGTCTCCTGGATAAATACAAACAGAATAATCCAAACCAATTCCTGAGTCTATACATAAATAAGTATATGCATATATACATATAGATACAGATGTAGGTATGTAGATATACATAGATACCTAGATATATTCTTTTCTTTAAAAGTAATACTTTCTTTTAGGTACTAAAATCTGCCTTCTTATTTATATACAACCCAGGTAAGTCATATAGATCTGAATGACCTCAAACATCCATTCTGCAGGACTCCCAAGATTGGATCATTGATGTTATATGATTTGGCCTTTATTATAGCAGTGAGTAAGGAATTCAGAAAAACAATAGTTACTCTACCCTTTCTATTAGACTGTGGCCAGTTATGGTAGTTGAATTTTGCCCCTCTAAGCTATATAGCCTCCATTGTGCCATTTAGTCACTAGTGGGTTGCTTTTATGGCTTAGCGAATTATTATATTTTGATGTAAGCTTCATCCTTAGGTACAAATCTGATTGCATTAACACTGTGGAATAAGGATTAAAGTGAAATCTCTTTGCTCTGTCTTCTAACATGAGGAAAGTATGGAAATGCTGTTGCAGTAAAATTTAAAATGGATTAAGGTGTTAAATTCACTTCAAAATACGATTTTATCTCTAATATCTAGTCTTCAGATAAAATTGACACAAATTTCTATTATCTCCATCAGAATAAGTTTAGCTACAGTAGAACATGCACTGAAAACAATTGGTTAGCAACTATGTTGGCCATCAGCAAGTCCATTCCATAAAATAATTAGCGAAGATGTATTTTTCATTTACTTGAATGAAGTCAAAAAGTTGTACTTTTGAAAAAGTACCATACCAATTCATGATTAAAACCCTCAACAAAGTGGATATAGAGGGAACATACCTCAACATAATAATGACCATATATGAAAAACCCACAGCAAACATCAGACTTAATGAAGAAAAACGGAGAGCTTTTCCCCCAAAGGTCAAGAACAAGACAAAGATGTCCACTCTCACCGCTTTTAGTTAACATAGTACTGGAAGTCGTAGCCACAACAATTAGACAACAAAAAGAAATAGAAGACATCCAAATTGGTAAGGAAGATGTAAAGCTTTCACTAGTGCAGATGACATGAAACTATATATAGAACACCTAAAAGACTCCACCAAAAAACTGTTAGAACTAAAAAATGAATTCAGTAAAGTTTTCAGGATAAAAATCAATGTACAGAAATATGTTGCATTTCTATGCACCAATAATTAATCAGCAGAGTAATTAAGAAAACAATATCATTTATAATTGCACCCAAAATAATAAGAAACAATCCTAAAATTTATATGGAACCACCAAAGACTCTGAATAGCCAAAGCAGTGTTGAAAAATGAAAAGCAAAGCTGGAGGCATCACAATTCCAGTATTCAAATTATATTACAAAGCTGTAGTAATTCAAACAGTACGGTACTGGCATGTAGATCAACAGAACAGAATAGAAAGCCTAGGGACAAAAACCCACAATTATATGGTCAATTTATCTGCAACAAAGCAGGAAAGAATAACCAATGGGAAAAAGACAGTCCCTTCAAGAAACGGTGTTGGGAAAACTGGACAGCAACAAGCAATGAATAAAACTGGATCAACTGTCTTATACCATACAGAAAAATAAACTCAAGATGCATTAAAGTCCTAAATGTGAGATCTGGAATCATGAAAATCCTAGAAGAGAACACAAGCAGTAATTTCTTTGACATTGGTGTAGAAACTTTTTTCTAGGTAGGTCCCCTGAGGCAAGGGAAACAAAAGCAAAAATGAACTATTGGGGCTATATCAAAATAAAAAACTTCCACACAATGAAGGAAACAATCAATAAAACTAAAAGGCAACCTATGGAATGGGAGAAGATATTTGCAAATGATATATCTGATAAAAGGTTAGTAACCAAAATATATAAAGAAATTTAAAAATTCAACACCCAAAAAATAATAATTCAATTTAAAAATGGGCAGAAGATATGAACAGATATTTCTCCAAAGAATGCATACAGATGACCAACAGACATGAAAAGATGCTCTTCATCATTTATCATCAGGGAAATGCAAATGAAAACTACAATGTAGTTATTCTCTGACACTTGTCAGAGTGGCTAAAAACAAAAACACAAGAAAAAACAGGTGCTGGTGAGGATGTGGAGAAAGGGGAACCCTCTTGCACTGTTAGTGGAAATGCAAACTGATGCCACCACTGAGGAAAACAGTATGGAGTTTCCTCAAAAAGTTAAAAATAGAACTATCCTATGATCAAGCATTCACAATACTGCGTACTCACCCAAAGAATAAAAACAAACACTAATTCAAAGGAATACATACAGCTCTATGTTTATAGCAGCATTATTTACAATAATCAAGATATGGAGGCAGCCCAAGTATCCATCAATTAATGAATGGATAAAGATGTGCATATATATTAATAATATGTATATTAATATATGTTATATTAATGTGCATATTATATATGTATATAATTCATCCATAAAAAGAAATGAAAGGAAAAGGAATTCATTCCATAAAAAGGAGTGAATGGATAGAGCTAGAGAGTATAAAGCAAGGTGAAATGTCCGTCAGAGAAATACAAATACCATATGATCTCACTCACGTAGAATTTAGGAAACAAAACAAAAGAGCAAAAAGACAAACCAAGAAACATACTCTAACTATAGACAATAAACTTGATGGTTACCAGAGTGTGCATGGGTGGTGGGCATGGGTTAAATAGGAGATGGGAATTCAGGAGCACCCTTGTTGTGATGAGCACTGGGTGATGTATGGAATTCTTGAATCACTCTATTGTACACCTGAAACTAATACAGCACCCTATGTTAACTAACTGGAATCAAAATAAAAACTAAACAAGCAAACAAATGGGCAATAGAGCCAAGAAGGTAACATAGAGGCCTAATATATAAAACTTAAGTTCTCATCAACCAGCATCCTTCTGATGTCATAATCTAAGATCAAAAACAAAGACAGAAGGGTCTTAATTTGGTCAAACTCACAGGAGAAAATATATCAAGATCTTTATAAGCAAAGAAAAAGGTAAGCCTCTCTAAGATATTAAATACAAATGATTCCATCCACCTTTGCTTTAAAATGAATATACAACACATTAAATTAGAGCAAAGGAATGATCACCAGCACCAGCCTGTGTCATACAACCCTGTAATCCTTATCTCAGTTTTAGGAGCACAGATCTTCTTGAACTTCATTCTTAACTTCAGTGGAAGAAAACCCGTATCTTTTGCTGTGGAAAATATACGACCTTGCATATCTCTTTACAGAACCCGTCTCTACTTGAATGGACCAGCATGCTATCTTGCTGTCTTTGAGCGAATTTCTTCTTGGCACCTTTATGAAGCTGTGGTGTTTCTGTGCCATCAAGTAAAATGAAACAGAAAAGAGCCAGTCTAGAACTGGATTTTGCCTATGAACCAGATATTTCTCAGACTCCCACCAGAGTCTTCCACAATCCAAACTGTCAAAGAACAATAAGAGAAAGTCCATGATGATAAGCAAAATTGGTGATTTCTGAGCCATGTGATCAGAGGGTTCCATGGCCTATCAAATCACTTGTCATTTTAACATTATTATACACATAAATTGCTTGTCTGAAGATACCTTTCCTTTAAGACAATGGATGTCAGATGAAAGAGAAAGCAGGACTCGCATCCCAATTCTGCCACCTGTTAGCTGACATAAACAAGTGGGTTCTTCTCCTTGAGTCTCTGTTCAGTGCAGCTATAAAATAGAGACAATGGTAGTACATACATTTGGGTGGTTGTAAAGATTAAGTGAGGTAATTTATATAATCAGCATACATTGGCTCTGTACATTAGCCTGTGAATAGTGATTATTTTTGGAGAATTATTTTTGCTTTCAATTATTTATTTTTAAAATGTATTTGCTCCAGCCTTTGCTAGGTGCCAAGGGCCCCATTTTCAAAATGATAAAACAGTGCACAGCAGGATTGCATTTGTAAATGTTTAAGACTTCTCTTGAATTTCCCAGCATTTTGTCCTATTTTTCTTTGAGTTCAACATCATATTTTTATGCTCAGTGTATAATGTTTACACTTAGAAAAGGATCGTTGTGAAATAAACCACAACTTCTTTTTTTAACGTAACCTTAACTCTTGCCTACCTCATGCTTTGTAGAAATTGTTCACTCTAGTGCATCCTTGGGGGTATTGTAGAAATGCTTCACACACTAACTCTGATCATGTAACCAATGGTTAACAAAATCTATAATATCCAGACCTGTCAGTCTTTTAGTTTCAGATGCACAAAATCCATTACAGAAACCCTGTAATATATGGAAAGATTAAAATCTTAAATTAAACTTTTTTCCTGGTGCCTAGAAGGATTTTGAACTCTGTAAACAGGCAGATGATTTTGACTTGTGTATAATCTACAGTTGATTTTATTGGAAAGTACCTCATGCTGTGTTTTGATTTGGATAATAAAAACATTTTTCTGTTCCTGAATAGTCACAAATATATATTTTAAACAGAAAGAAAACAAACTTGTTATAACCAGAGGTTGTTTATTTGCTCACAGTCAAGAGCTTTCAAGGTATTCATCATACTCCCCTGCCATTATGAAATGATTACATCATAATCAGAGCTGAAAATTGGGCCAAGTAGTCCATACTTAAAGTTCCCAAACCTGGACAAACATTAGAATCACCTGGAAAACTTTTGCAAAGACCGGTTCTCAACCCCAGGTTTACTGAATCAGAGTCTCCTGGGATGGGGTCTAGAAATCTAGATTTTTTTTTTTAAACTTCCCAGATGATTTCAATGTGTTTCAAATTTAGTAATCATGAATTACATACACCAAGCAAAAGTGGTCAGTTACAATATTTCTTTGAAAACATGAATCAAACCACTTTCTCTTGAATGTTCAGAACCAAAATAGTGGTTAAATCAACTGGGTTTTCTCACATGTATTTTGTTTTGTGGTCAGTGTGAATAGAGCGACTTTATGCAGGTAAGTTGCTGGGAGAAAACAATATCCATGTGGCTGCTTGGCAACAGGAAATTACTTAGGCAATTAAGTGGGCTTTTGGTTTATAAATTATTATTTCAATGATATCTATAAATTAATTCTTACTACATGTTTATAAATCCTACCAGAAAAGGAAGTGAGATCCAGGGAATGTAGAATATTGAGAGGAAGCATAATTGGAATACTTTTGGTGAATATCACTTATATTCAATGATATCACTTGTTTATACTTGCCATTTGTTAAATTTCCAACATATGCCAAATACTTTGATAAATATTTTCCCTGCCTTACCTCGTTTATACTGATTAAAAACCCTGGGATACAAGTAATATCATTATTTCCATATTAAGATAAGAAATTTGAATCTCAAAGAAGGGATATAATATACTCAAGGTTACAAGCAAAGCCAAGATTGAAATTCAGATCTGTTCTCTACGACTGCCTTATAAGAGCAATCTGTACATATCTTTGGCTTAACTCTTAAATCCAAATCAAGCTTTTCGTTTATTTCCCACCATCTTTTGGATTTGTGATACAACTGTGTTTTTTAAATAGTAGCCCAGAGGGCCAAGAAACAGAGCTAGTTATTGGCAAATACCAAATGATTGTGGAAGAATGTTTTTTCTTTGGCATGCCTAGACCAGAAGAAGTAATTGTGGAAAATGGTGAGTCCCTGAAGGGAAAATACTTACTTGACAGTAGTTATCTACTGTGGCATGAAGGAACTAGTAACCAGAAGTCTTCCTATTCAACCAAAAGTCAGGAAAGAAGAGACATGACCTAGCAAAACCAGATTCCAAATGCTAAAAGATTTTAATTAGGTGGGAGAGGGAGTCATTTCTCAAATAACCACAAAAAGAATATTCCAGGACTATTTTAAAGCCTCGATAGACATTCTCTTACCTTTCAGGTGAACCCTGGTTCATTTTAGCTCATTATTACTTGACAAATGTCAGTTGTAAGATTATCAAGACTCTTCAAGCTCTAGAAAATAAAGATTTCTATTCTTTTGCATATCATTTGTACCTTCAAATCAGATGATGCAAAAACAACATATCCTTTTAAAATATTTGCTGAATTAATGGAAGAACAGAGTAGTAAGTTTCTAAAATTTGTCATTCAAGCAAATATAAATAAATTTTGGATTTTCTGCTTTTTAAAATTATTCTAACACGGGGCGCCTGGGTGGCTCAGTGAGATAAGCTCTGCCTTCAGCTCAGGTCATGATCTCATGGTCCTGGGATCGAGCCCCACATTGGGCTCTCTGCTCAGCTGGGAGCCTGCTTCCCCCTCTCTCTCTGCCTGCCTCTCTGCCTATTTGTGATCTCTCTGTCTCTATCAAATTAATAAATAAAATCTTTTAAAAAATTATTCAAACACTTGACTTCCTGTAGAAGCCTATCCCTCTCTCACACTAACTCAACCCTAAACATACATACATACATGCATGCGCACACACACACACACACACACACACACTCATACAAATACATATTTCTTCTTTAGAGAAACAGGACATACACATATCTTCGAAATATTATATGTCATCTTATGGATGCATAATTTTTTCACTTATTTCTGAAAAAGGAATACTGGTTTCTAGATGGAATGGGCTCCACCATGTAGTTTCCCCATGACCTTGGGCAGGTTCCACAATGTCTCTGAACTTGAGGTTTCTCATCTGTAAAACAGAGTATCAAATGCCCACCCTGCATTGCTTTTATGTGAAGTCGGTAAAGTAGCATGGTACACATTTAGTGCACACTGCCTGGAAGCTGGCTATTGTTATTCACGCTACAGACAGCAGCCCGCCTAGCTGATTCCTAAACATTCCTTCTCACCTGGTACCAGCTCTCAACCCCAGGTCAGGACTTACACATATGTATTAACTAGAGTAAGGGATACATGTTCAACTAATGGGTAAAAAAATCACAGAAAATGAAGAAGCAAATTGTTCCTGGAGCATAAATGGTTTACTCAGGATGAGAATAGAGATACTCCTGCTATTTCAGAATCCAAACACTCAAAATTATTTAAACTCTGAAGGTAATGAGTCTTTCTAATTTATCAAGGTGATGACTGTATTTTGAACTGTTCTAGCCCTTCATCATGTTCTAATTAACAATGTCATTGCATTCAACACATTTCCTCACTAAAGATGGTGAGTTATTTAGGTTTAATGCATAATCTCGAAGTACTGGTGTGTGTCCATTCATATTTATCTCTTAGTCCATTAAAGAAAACAATTAGCAACTGTTCTTCTGACAAATCATTTCAATTAGTATTGCTTAGGAATAAAAATATATATTGGTTAGGAATAAAAATGCTTTTTATTAGCCAATTTTTTATTAAAGGGTAGTTAGCCACGATATGGCCTATCTAAAGACCTTAGCCATCTTGGTGTTCAGTTAGCTAATCAACCGCAGTGTGTTAGATCAGATTATATCTGTTTAAAGCCAAAATTGGCATTAAGCACCCTAAAAAAAGTTTACTTTGCTTTAATTGGGATGATTCAACTTTGACAATTCTTTCAATTTTCTTTAAGTGCAAAAACCAAGTGACAGTAGTGCTGAATTTCAGAGGAAAGTATAAAACTCATTTCAATGATTTATGTTTTATTTAGCATAGTAAATCTTTATTCAGCTGTACTGAGGTATAATTGACAAATGAAATTATAACACACTTAAAGATTACAGTGTGATGATTTGACATATATAACTGTGAAAGGATTTGCACCATCAAGTTAGTAAATGCTAACATCATATCGCATATTTATTTTTTGTCTTTTTGGTGAGAACACAAGTTCTACTCTCTTAGCAAATTTCAGGTATGCCGTATTATCAACTATAGTCACCATGTTATACCTTAGATCCCCAGACCTTATTCATCTTATGACTGAAAGTTTGTACCTTTTTACCAACTTCTCCCTATCCCCCCATCCTCCACCCCCTGGTAGCCACCATTCCACTCTGTTTCTATGAGTTCTTTTTTTTTTTTTTTAAGGTTCCACACATAGGTAATACCATAAGGTTATTGTCTTTGTCTGGGTATTTCACTTAGCATAAGGCCCTTCAGTTTCATTCATGTTGTTGCAAATAGAAGTATTTTCTTCTTTTTTTAAGTCTGAATAATATGCCACTTCATATATGCTACATTTTCTTTATCCATCCATCCATTGAAAGCTACTTCGGTCGTTTCCGTACCTTGGCTATTGTGAATAATATTACAATGAACTTGGGAGTATAGATAGCTCTGTGAGGCAATGATATCATATCCTTTGAATATGTACTCAGAAGAAGGTTTTCTGGATCACAGAGTAGTTCTATTTTTAATTTTTTGAGAACCTCCATACTGTTTTCCATAATAAACTGTCACTGGCAATATGAGCTTCCATTCCCACCCACAGTGTACAAACAGTCCCTTTTTCTGCATTCTCGCCAGCATTTGTGATCTCTCGTCTTTTTGATAATGGTCATCCTAAGAGGTATGAGGTGATATCTCATTGTGGTTTTTGATTTGCATTTCCCTGGTGATTAAGGATATTGGGCACATTTTCACATATCTGTTAGCCACTTGCTTGTCTTTTGGGGGGGGGAAATGTCTATTTGTAGCCTTTGTCTATTTTTTAATTAGGTCATTTTTATTTTGCTATTGAGTTGCATGAGTTCCTTGTATATTTTGGATATTAGGCCCTTATTAGATAAATGGTTTGCAAATATCTAATCCCATTCCATAGGCTGCCTTTTCATATTGATGGTTTCCTTTGCTGCGAAGTTTTATGTTTGATGTGTCCCACTTGTCAATTTATTTTGTTGCCTTTGCTTTTGTTATTTAATGAATTTTATTGAGTTCTAATATGTAGTAGGCATTTTTCTAAGAGATTAATATGTATCTCATTTAATGGTTTTAACAACCTAATTTAGTAAAGTATCACATAGTATGTCCTATTGTATAGTACAGATAGTATAGTATAATATAGTATGTCGGTTGTTTTGCCTATTTTACTAATGAGAACAATTTAGATATTATTTAGTTATTTTGTCTAGGTTATTTATCACAAATGTGTTGGAGCCAACCCACAAAATGCATCTGACTCCAAGTTCTATGATCAAAATCACTGTGATATTTTCTCACCATTTTTCTACATAAACAGTGCAGAAAACAAATGATTTTTTTCTAAGCTTTACTATGATCCAGTTCAGAAGCTAAAAAATAATTTTGCTTTAAATATAGCAAATATGAATGAGTACAATGTAATTTAAGAGCAGCTCATCCACTAACCCAGTAGGAGTGTTTTATTTGTAGCTTAAAATTTCATGAGATATAACTCATTAGCCTTTGGTTATACTGAATTATATATTCATTTTAATGAACATGAAAATATTTGCTGAGCCCCCACACAGGGGTAAGGTATAATGCTAGACACCCTGAGAGTTATAAAGAAGAATGAGACACTGTCCTTCCTGTCATGAACCCTACTATCTATTAAGGTAGAAAGGGCATAAAATGACAACTACTATATGAACTTACATAAAATTTCCATACAGTTGTTATGGATTTGTGTTTAAGAGAGTCTTTCAGAGTCTTTAAGAGTTTCACTTCCAAACTCTTGAAAAGGGCATAACCAAGATATGCCTACCTATGCAACAAAGAATTTAGGCTGATTTGTTCAAAGCATTACATTAAGTGCAACCAGTGTTTTGAAGCAAATGCAGCTATCAAACCGAATTAATAGTTTTCCTCTTAGAATTGTTCCTGCTCCAGCTCCTAAAAAAAGATTTTAAAAAAGGATTATTTGATTGACTTGTCCCATTGTAAAGTATGCACCTGCTGTGAAATGAAGCCACGGAGGAAAAAAAAAAGTTGAATAATTTAACTTTTTTATTTGTAAAGATAATCAGGGTTTTTCTGATTACATCTTAACTTCATAAATGTTAAATAACCTATCAGCATCTAGTTGTTGTAAATTATGAAAAGGAGCATTGCGAGGAATATTAACCAACAAAATCCTTGTTCTTTAGTGAACAAGAAAATGTGTTATGGCAGCTTGTCATTGTGGGACTGGTAACTTTGACACCAAATAACAAAGCTGCCATTTGCACTTAGGGTAAATTGGTTCACTTGAGCTTCCACTGCTCCTCTTGCTCTGACATAAATTTATGAACTCGGGAACTAACCAAGTCGTGTGGCTTCCCAGCTGACTTTAACAAATATGCCCATTTCATTTCATTTAGTCATCAGAATACCAGGGGGCTAGGTTGCTTCAGACTCATTGCAGATGGTGTAGGGTCTGCAGGAACACAGGAGCCTTTCATGTCACAGTCGTGTAAATTATGACAGTGGAGGGGCCCTCTTTCCTAAATACATGTCACTGTTTGACATGCTCACAGCTTCAAGGAGCCTTTTCTCTTTCAGCACCTCATAGGTATATGTAAAGGACATTTATTTCCAATTAACCAAGACATGAAAAATATATTTTCCGGGTTCGTCCCTTGACAAGCCATGTTGAAACCTAGATCAAGATAATGTCTATATTTGAAATGTAGCAGAAAGACAGTTTTGTTCCCTGACCCCCTAGGAGTCCTGTCCTTCTAAGCAGAGAAGTTACTGAAAGCAGACCAGTAGGTACAGAGGAAGACATTCAGTAAAGCGCAACTTCAGATGAATTGATGGAAAGACTGTTTCTAAATTACTGCTAGGAATGGAAAAATATCTTCGTAGGAATACACTTGATCATATCCAAGTATTCATTTAAAAACCTAGATAAAATATTGTTATAAAGAGATATACTTAGATGAATATAATATTTATTTGTAATTAGAATAGAAACTTTATTTAAAAAGTGGGTTTGGAGCGTTTGAGAGCCCATAAAATAGTGTCGAAGATGTGGTTTGTTTTTTTTTCCCATTTTGTTCTATTTCATTTTGTTTTGCTGAGATGTCTGTCATTAACTCAGCACTTTCTATTTGCAGGAATGTACTAAAATGTTTTACATGCATTTTCTAATTTAATCCTTATAGCTCTTTATGAGGTGGCTATTATTATCATCGTTTTACAGATGAAGAGACCAGCGTTCATAGAGGTTAAGTAATTTACCAGAAACAAATAAGGGCAGAGAAGTGACTTGATCTGCCTGGCTCCATTCTGTGGTTTGTCTAGTTCAACAAGAATGATAGAATTTTTTTCAAATGTGTGTTTGTCAAACTTTTCTGTAAGGTCTATCCCAGGAACAGAGAAGAAAGAATGAACATGCGATCAATCCTAGGAGTTCTAGAAACCACCGAAAGCAATCACCATAAGTTTGCAATTTCTTTAAGGTCTTGCTTTTTAGGTTAAAAGCTCATACAAATTTGCCATTGTATCCCAATGTGTTTATCTTCATCCAAAAAATAATGTATTTTAGAATTTATCATTAGGGATTTTTTTTTTTTTTTTTTACCTATCTCCTTGGATAAAGAGTGCTATGCTGTTATATTTTAGGATATTAGATCACTCTGGAGAAAGCTGACCCCAATAAGCTCAATGTCCAGGCAATTCTGTGTTCATTGTGTTATAAATCTGCAGCTATAAACAGCAGCCTTTTCCCCCCCACCGTTTTACAGACCATGTCAGGTAACAATAAGGAGAAACGCCCAAAATGGGAAGTGCATACTGTGACATTCCAAGATACTGTGAATGGAAATTTCCATTAGCCTATCTTCCTGCTGAGAGGTCAAACTACAAACTGAGAGGGTCCCTGTTCAAGTCTTCAATCTCTTTTACTACCTGGAACAACAATCTCCAAAGAACCTTCTTAGTGGGGGGGGGAAAAAGCCTGATTATACAGCTCTTTATTTTACTTCTAATGTAGTACATAGGTTTTCCTCACCCATTAATGGACTAAGAGCTTCAAATGGTCCCTATAATCAATTCTCTGCATCCAACTCTCAAACTTCATTTTAATTATAGCAGTCTTTTTGGGATCAGTAAAACCATTCCCAGTTTTGTCTTATAGTTGGGAATTAGGACTCAAAGAGTCTCTTCTAAATAAGCCCAGTATGTGTATTCACGATGCCATTAAAGAGAAAAATAAATTTATTTACATTTCCTAGCCATTAATCTTTGTCATGGTATCTTTTTTCTTCATAGAAAAAAAAAATTACATAGAAATGTCTACTGCCTGAGATTCAGCAGAAATGTGGGCCCAGTCAAATTTTCAATCTGTGTCTGCAGAAGATTACCCATGATGAATTAATTTTAAAGCAATTCTGAGCAACTCATATTAGACGGTGTTTTGACTGCATCACGAATAGGACTTGTACTTGTTCAACACATTGATTATGTCAGCATAAACTTCTGCTGTCATTTAGTTAGTTCTGAGGTGACTATGGAGTTACAACAACTGACCAAAGTTCTGATCACTCGGTACCAATCTGATTTTCTAGTCTGGGACTTTTTAGGAATAAAACTCCATACCAAATTTTTGTGAACAAGGAAAAGTGGGATTCTGCTGGTTTCCCTGGCTCAGGCAAGGAAGCCTTGCATTTCCCAAATTTTAAAGGTCAAAGTGGCATTCCAGGAAGAGGTTCCATGTTTGTCCTTGTCTTTGGAAAATACTTTGACAGAAATCCACAAATGTGTAGGGTATGTGTATCTCAGTTTCGGAAACCTATCCTTCAGAGCTTAAATATTCACCTATAATTTAGTTTCATCAGTGAGAATTCTAATTTTTTCCATTTCTTCCCTCTAATCAGTGTTCAATAACTGTTCTGCCTGGCTACCCATGTTGTCTCAAAATTATCCCCTCATTTTCCCCCAGTTGTCCTAATCCAAGTTTCCATTACCAAGAGAGAACATAAATAGAGAGCAATAAGCTTTTTTATCAGATGGGTCTGAGTTCACGTGTGACTACCCCAAGTAATCAACTGGCAATCTGGAACAAGGTGCTTAGTTTTCTTGTCTTGAAAAAAATGCAATAACATTTGCTTTACAATATTGTCCTGAGATTTCAATCATTCACTCAAACTGACGTTTATTGAGCTGCAACTTTGTGCTAAACTCTAGGCACTGAAACTACGCTGGGGAGAAGAACAGAGCCCCTGACTTTACGGAGTACCCTGTCCTGCACGCAACCGGAATGCAATGAGATGGCTGCTCTGGTTTGGGTTATTGCTGCAACTGTGTAGAGGAAAGAAAGCAGGTTCAACTCTAGGAGTCTTACCCTAAGGCCTTAAGGCCTTCGGCATAGGAAAATAGAAAGGAAACGCAAGAAGAAGAACAGATTTGGGAGCGGAAAATACAGTGATTATGCTTTGGACCTGTTGAGATTGAGGTCTCTGTGAAGTAGGTTGCTGAAAATAGAAATTAGGAATGCAAGAGAGATAAAAAGCCAGAAATAGGAATTTAGGAATCAATGATAGAACAGCGGTAATTTAAGTCATTAGAACAAATACAACAGAAAATTTAATAAGGATGCTCTAATTTAAACTAAAATTTCTTTGTCTGGGTTCAGCACAATCACAGCTTTCCAAAGGAAACAATTGTTCAGTCCTTCTGACTATGATCAATATATCCTTTGGAGAGTTCTTATTTTCATCTATCCTATACAAAATCCCGACCATCTCTGCTTTATACTGGCTCTTCCAACCCTTATACAAATAGGGCTCTATCTACAAAAAGCAAACCTTCATTTCATTTTTTAGGCCTCATTTCTGAAGGATTATTGAGTCCTGCGCTGTAGATTTCATTGCTTCTACAGCAAAGATAACCTTATTTAAGTGCTACAAAGGTAAGTAGTTAAACCCTCAAATGTTATAAGCTATCAGATCAATGAGAAAATCTCATGAGAAATTCCATTATATTCTTCATTCGAGGCTCATATACTCTCCTTGAAAAAAAATGTACATGTTGTTCATGACCAACTAAAACTTACAGGCATTTAATTATATGAATAGATTGTGAAAAGGCTAAACTCACAAGACCTTCTTTCTTTAGGAAGCATTGTGAAAAATGACAGTTTTGAACCCAAATTTCATATGTATTTAGGTCCATAAGTCTCCCTGACAGAGTGGACTGTCCTAACTCAATAATTAATGCACTGGGAATTCTCTAGGTAGACTATGATTTGGATACTTTATGGGCTATTATGTCAAGGATCTGTGTCAGACTGGATGCATACACAATGCCTACAGAAAAATTATGGTCACAAGCAAAACTGGTGGGTTTTTTTTTTAATGTAACTTTAAGAGTAAGCCGAGCAAAAAATATATGACACCATTTCTAATTGCCTTGTATTTTTTAAGAAGTGAAACATGCCTTCGCTTTTATTTGCCCATAGAGTGTACCTTTGAATAGAACTATTATATATACTTCATTTGTTTCTGAAAAGGGGTGATACATGTTTTATTTTTTACTTTTGGAATATACATTCATGCAGTTATTAAGTGCTATATTTGGCAATAATATACCTTTAAGTTATAAAACGTTAAAGATTCATCATTTTTAAAAGACAAACATTTGTTGATCATTCTGTATAGCGTACATACATGTTTTCTCTAACTCTGTCTTTCTCTCTCTCCTTGAAGGGATCCTCATCCCCAAAATGCCTGTGGAGTACAATGTCTTACTCAATGCTGGAAGTGTAGCACCTCTGACCTCCTCTGTTGGTCATCATCAATGCATCCTTCTGGAAAATTTGGCTCCATTCACACAATATGAGATAAGGATACAAGCATGTCAAAATGGTGAAAGTCTTTCAGACACTTGTCCTGGGCTTTTATTAAAAACAAAAGTATTTTATGAAAAAAATTCATTAAAAAGGAATAGATTCTCAATTCAAATACAAAGACTAACATTTCATTTCTTATTTGTACTGGACTGTTTACCCAGAAAAATCAGAGCCTGGCATTGAGTGAAGCATTATGCATTTCTGCACATTAAATCATGAATATTTAAATATATTAAAATGGTGGTTTTGCAAAGTCTTGTTTTATAAGGCCCTTTAAAAGAAAAACACCTAGATCACATATAGGAATCATTGGTAATATAAAACAAAATAGGTATTATGAAAATTTCAAAAAAAAAAGGTACGCACTTTGGTTTATTTAGGTTTTATTTGGATTGAGGGGAGGCGTTATTTAGAAGTTGAGTTACACTTGAATGAATCTTACATATTTTACTGTGCTTCCCTGGACTCTTTCTCATATATGCAGGCTGTTGTCCTGAGTTTCGTGGCATAGGCTAGTTGTCTATGAAATCATCATCCATCTTTGTGGTTTTAAGGATGAACCTCTATCAGTCCCTTCATCTCTCCAAATGTTACACCATATATTAGTAAAAGAAGAAAAGATACAACTCATATTGGTGTATAAAACATGTTGCTCCACTTTAAATTAAATAAATGCCCCAATCTTATACTTGAGTGGTGGGAACTCCTATCTTATTTGTGCTTAAGAACATCTGCGTCCAAATGAACATGAGTTCTCATGGAGCTGATTAGGACGAGGGGTCTGTGATTTTGCTTTGCCTCATCTCTGAAACTGTGAGTCAGTTTGCCCACTTCTCTCTACAAACTAAACCAAGGTATTTTGTTTTGAAGGATACTACTCTCTCTGATCCGGTCTTCAGCTAATCAACATGGAAACAGTTTTAAACTAGTGTTTTCTTTATTTAAATACAAAATCCACTTCTGCATCTCTACATCTCTAGAATTATGCTATGGAGATAGAATATTCTCAAATTAATTGATTCCTGCATGTTGGGAGATGGCCATTATTTTATAATATTGGCAAAAATAAGATATTATTAAGAATATACAAAATGTACTGGTCACACACCCTAGTGATATTCAAGTACATTATCACTTTCTGGCAGAATTACTGTAAGAAGCTAGAGAAGCCACAGTTCAGACAAGCATAAGCATTATTGTCTATGCCTCTAAAAATTGTCGTTACTTAATGGATTTTCCAAAAATGATTCCATATTTAAATATACATAAAATATATTTGTATATAATAAAAAATATGTATACATATAAATACATTCAAATTAGAGATTTATAGTACTAGTCTAAAATATGTGTACAATGGTCATATACAAAAGTTCAGCTAATATGATTTCCATAATCTCCTTATCCTTCTATATGCATATGTAACTCTTTTCCCTGCCTGACAAATTACTAAAGGACTCCATTTTTTTTTTTTTCAAGGAAGTTGTGGAGTTAGCAGTAGGACATTTGTTAAAACATCTGAAGCAGCCCCGATGGATCTACCTTCCCCTGTTCTTAAGGCACTGGGGTCGGCTTGCATCGAGGTTAAATGGATGCCACCTAAGAAGCCAAATGGAGTCATCCTCAACTACTTTCTTCACAGGTAACATTGACTATTACTGTTATTTTAAATTATTTAAAAATATGTAATATTCGAGGACTGTAGAATCAAATACATTTTCTTTTTCTATAAGGGAATAATGGGAATTCATGTTTTTTGGAGCACCTCCTAAGGTCTAAGATTGGTATTGGAAGCTTTTACACATAACCCAGGGGGCAAAACCACATCTACCATGTAGCATTCTTGTCTGAGCCCTACTTTAACGACGAGACCTCATAGTGCACATGGGCCTTACTTCTGATTAAGTGGTAGAGCAGTCCTCTAGAGGCTCACTGACCAAGAGAACATAGTCATTCCAGAGGAGCAACCAGGTCTGCAATCAGAATTCTAATATTTCTTATCACCTATTATGTGGAGTTTGGAAAAAGCTTTTTATCCTCAAAAAATAGGTGTTTTCCATCTGAAAGAATGGCTCAACTCTGCAGTTCCCCTTCTGTTGGAAGGAGTTTCCACTCAGCTGGTTAGATGGGAATGCAGTAGATAGCAATGCAGCTGCTTTTCACCATGATATGAGGAATTTGTTAAGTATATCCCCCTAAAATGAAGAAAAGAAGGAAAGAGAGAGTGAAGGGAAAGAGAAGAGAGAGAGTGAGAAGGGAGGGACAGAGAGACAGAGGAACAATGGACATTTTGGGTTGAAAGGTATTGCGCTTCTGATCCAGGCTTCACCTGATCCGCACGCACATAGTTTTAGTGTTTTCTTGAAATAAATAATGAATAATGAGGAGGAGAAGCAGAGGGAGGGAGGGAGAAGAGAGAACAGGAAGGAGAGGAAGAGAGAGAGAGGGAAACAGAATGACAGAGAAACCCTGAGGGATCCGAAGGAGGAAGAGAGGAAAGAAGGCAAAAGTCAAACAGGAAGAGAGTCAAGGAGGCAAAGAACCTGAGAGTTTGCTATGTGTGCTAGTCCCTGCAGGTTGTTATAACAAAAAATGGCATTAGCTGGGTGGTTTAAAATAACACACGTTATTTTCCTGGAAGTTGGGAAAATACAAAATGAAGGTGCTGACAGATTCTATGATTGGTGAGGGTCCACTTCCTGGGTCATAGACTGCTGTCATTTCACCGTGTCCTCACTGTGGTGGAAGCAACTAGAGACCTCCGTGGGTCCCCTTTAAAAGGATACTCATCCCACCATGAGGGTTCCACACTCATGTCCCAGTCACCTTCCAAATGCCTCATCTCCTAATACCATCACCTTGGGGGTTTGGACTTTGGCATATGAACTGGGGTTGGAGATGTAGACTTCCTGACCATAGGTGTCTCAGACAGAAAAGACACAACGGAAGATGGATACCAGCAGACATGAGGGCTCTGCAGACTGAAAACTCCATTCCAAAAGCCACGTATTTACGTTAGGCAAACAGAAAACAATACATTCGTGCTCAGACCCTCACCCCTACTCCCTCACAGTTTGTTAGTCTCTCCAGCAGCCTCACACCTTCCCTTGTTTGGTCCTGTGCCCTGAAAACGGGAAACTTAGTTCAGGCTCCTCTTTCAACTTCAGATATTAAAACCGTTTGATTCAGGTCCATCTTCAGTGATGAGTAAGGGTTTGTAGGAAAAATTATATAAGGAGAAAGTATTATTGCATTTCTAGTTACGTAAATGACATGGCCAAAGAAGAGCAAGCCAAATTTCTCCTCAGCAAACATTAATTTGAAGAATAATATTTCTGATTCAAATACACATGAACACGTAAAAATGGCTAATGCGAATTTACACTTTAAGCTAAGCTCATTAGTGCAGGCTCTAAAATGCCCATCATCTTGGAATAGTTTTCTTTCATCTACTTAATGCTAATTGTATGAGAAAAGCACATCAAATTCCGATTCTGAATAAAAGGAAATAAAGTATCTGTTACGGAGCAGGACGTGGCTTCAGTCTGTTGGTTTTGTAAATAAAGCTCATGATTTCAGTGACTATTCCGTGGCAGCTATAGAGAGGGAAAACAGGAAATATAATGCAGAAAGCCCGCTTCAATGAAAAATACTGTAAATTGAATTTGACAGCATTTGATGGCATTTGATTATTCTAGTCACAGCCAAACAATGATATAAAGAGTAATATGAAACAGAATGTGTTACTGCCTAGCAGACTCAAAAGCAATAAACCTTCCTCCAATGTGACACAATCACTTCACAATCATAATTGTAGCCTGTTTGATACCTCTGAGTACAGCAGAAGGGCACTGACTGACATAGATACATTTTGTTTTTTATTTAAAGTGAAATGAAAATGGCGCACTGGGGCTCCAGATACAATCATTATATTCACCTACATAGGCATGAATCACTTGGCGGTTATTTCAGCTGAAGTTTAAATGTGCTTAGACAACAACAATATCAAATTTTTCTTAGATAGCTGTAAAAAAAATCAGAAATTTGTAAGGACAGAAATAGAAGGTAGACACATAGTTCTTTTTCATTCTGGGACTACATCGAGCCCCTTCTATAGTTATGGCCACGAGCCTGCAGTATTTCTGGGGAGGTTATGGCATGTCATCCTTGCTTCATCATTTGCCTCCTCGGTCTTGTATCGCCACCAAAGGAAACCCACTTAGCTCAAACCAAAGACAGGGTTTGGCCCAGGCAGATATTTTCATTAAATTGCAGGAAGCCAATTTGCCAAACCCATTTTGAAAATACCTGTCACTCTAGTCTCTCTAACCCCTTAAAACATTCCCCTCAGTAATTTCCTTCCATTGTTTAAAGACTGCCTCTAGATATCATCCTGTTGAAAAGCATCTGTGCTGAGAAAGGGGTATTGACTTTACAAACAAAATAATCTGGGAAGGGTGTGATTATTAATGCGATTGCTTCTGTTCTGTTTACCTGTTACTTAGTTATTTGATTTAGGCTACTTTGTTCACTAAGGTGAGGAGTTATAAAAGACATTTCTGACAATAGGGACAACATTGATGTTAGTGTTGTGCGACCTGTTTACTGACAGAGTATGTAGACAAGGCCATCTTCAGCATTTGTTTTCTCCTCATAGTCCATTTGGATATTATAATAACGATTTAACAATTTTTCAGTATTCCCCTCTGTCTTATATCTATAATGTTGTAAATACAAAATCCCTCCACAAAATCTGACTTCCATTTACAGAATTCATCAAATATTTCTTTTTCTTGGGACTTTACAAAACGCTTAATGAAATGATCTCCCACCATTTTAATAGAGACAAAACCGCATGAGGTTTATTCTCATAAATGGTCTCCTTAAACAAATACAGAGATTGATTGATGTGCAATAAGAAATATATATATATACAAATACCTTCTAAACACTGTAGAAGTAGAAATGAATAATGAACTCTTTCTTGAGTATTTAAATAGTAAGATTTTGAAGGATAAAATAAGAGATAGTTAGGATGGGTCGTTGATACGAAAGACTATTCCAAGCAGGGAACTGCAAATAGTAATTTTCTAGAATGGAAAATTAAACTGATTGACTAAAATAGGAGGGTATTGACTCAAAAGTGAAGAAATTTTTTATACAATCAATTCATATTGTGTGGAAAGATAGATATGGAGATGAAGATAGGTAGATAGATGATTGACAGGTGATACATATATCAATAAATAGAAATGTTCATATCTGCTGTGAGATCTGAGTCCTATTACCAAGGACCTTTACTATAGTAGGAGATATAAGTCAAACTAAGCAAACAAACAAAAAAAAAGAGTAATATATAAATATTTACCAAAAAATATAAATATTTACCAGAAAAATATAAATATTTACCAGAAAGTTTACAGGTGAAAAGGATTCTTTTTGTCTGGGATATTTATGGAAGAATTCATTCATTCATGGATGAAATTGATGTCATTAGGACTTGGCCTTATGATATAAAAATTTAGTGACCATTATTAGAAATATTTTTGTTGGAAAAAATTTTAACAGGACAGAATATTAAAAAGGCTATTCATCCTTTCTATATGACTTACCCGAGGCACATAAAATTTCCATCAATGAAAGTAACTACTATTAATTTTAATATACATAACATTTCTGCTTCCTTTTTATAGTTTCCCTTTCATAAAAAGAATCATATTGTTCATGCTGTTCTCCAATTTTCTTTGGGCATGGATGCACACACACACACACACACACACACGCACGCATGCACACCTCACTTCTTTTAATGACTCAAGTATATTTTATTATATGAATGTGAATCTCTTTTATTTAACCAGTCCCCTACTGATGGCAAAATAGGTGATTTCCAAGTTTTCATTACAACAGCAACTCTCAAAAAAAAAAAAAATCACCTTTACAATGAGCAAGTGAAGGATTATTCTTAGTACTAGAAGTACAGGGTCAAATTTTGTACATTTTAAATTCCTAGAGTTTGCTCAATAGTCTTCTAAAAATAGTTGTAAGAATTTTAATTCTGAAAACTCCTGTCAATAGGGGGTCTTATCAGTTTTTCAAATCTTTGCCAGTTCAAAATTTTAAATGGCATATTATTGTTTTAATTAAAATTTAGCCATTATAAGTGAAGTCATTCATTTATTTTAAATATTTCCTTGCTATTTATGTGTATGTATAAATATTGTATATCCTTAGACTATTTTCTTTTGGACTATTTCTCAATCATCTATGCTCTTTATATAGTAAGGAAATTCTCCCTTTGATGATCATATTAAAATAACACACCAATTATTTCTTCCAGCAATTTTATGGGTTCTCCTCCTTATATCTAAATATTAGACTTGATTTTGTT
This sequence comes from Mellivora capensis, assembly GCA_004024625.1. Lineage (NCBI taxonomy): Eukaryota > Metazoa > Chordata > Mammalia > Carnivora > Mustelidae > Mellivora > Mellivora capensis. Next base: position 6,594 of record PISX010002588.1, on the reverse strand, counting down.
TTAGAGAATGAGACAAGAAATCTATGCATTATTTTTTTTTTAAACTATCTAGTTTGTCAACATTATTTTATAATTCACTGACTTGAAATGCCATCTATACGAAATCTTCATGTATCATCCGGTCCCTTTCAGGATTTTGTTTTCTATTTCATTTATAGTGGTCAGGATTTTAATAAGCAGAGCCTGATGGCAAAGATATCTCAGGTGAATAAAATTAATAGAATGAACCAAATTCCCAACACTAAAGTCATAATGTTCAAGTGATGGTCAAGCTTGGCTGGACCCTTTGTTATTTATAGGGAGAATTTTGACAATCAGCTTGCTAGTAGATTTTACAAGACTTGAAATACCAGGCTAAGAGTTTTAGATTTTTTATTTCGAGGCAATGTAAGCTACTGCAACTTTTGGGTAAAACAGAAAAGCAGTGTGATAAAGTGGGCAGAGCTTGGCATTTGTAGACAGAAGATAGGGCTTCCAGGTGCTGGATCAAACACTTAAAAGTTACGTGACCTTGGGGAAGTTGTTATATTCTTCAAGCTTCATTTTTATGTAAAGTTAGGCTAATAAACATAAAGAATAACCTCCTAGAATTTTGTAAGAATTAAATGAAGTAAGGTATGTGGAAGTCCTGTGTTAAATATCAAGCGTGATAAAAGTAGGAAGTCATCCTAGATGTACAATAAAGATGTACCATGATTTAGGAAGACAAATCTGGCTGTTACAAATATTTAAGGGTAAGGAAAAAGATTCATGATAATAAAAGAAGCAGATTGTACAACAGCATGCCAAGGATGATTCTGTTTTTCTTTAAATATATAGAATATTTCTTTTCATTTATATGTGCATAAAAAAATGTCTGGAAACAACAACAAAATAACAATGCTAATCTCCCAGAGATAAGTTAAGCACAACCCTTTTTTAATTTTTATTTTTTTAAGGATTTTTTAAAAATCTTTAAGGAGAAGCAGGCCAGGGAGCCTAATGTAGGGCTCGATCATGACCTGAGCCAAAGGCAGACCTTTAATCAACTGAGCCACCCAGGTGCCCCAACCACAATCCTTTTAAATACAGATCCTCCTCAACTTACTACAGGGTTATATCCCAATAGAACCATTGTAAGTTGAAAATACTATCAGTCAAAAATGTATTTAAGGAGCGCCTGAGTGGCTCAGTGGGTTAAAGCCTCTGCCTTCAGCTCAGGTTGTGATCCCAGGGTCCTGGGATCGAGCCCCACATCAGGCTCTTGGCTCAGCAGGGAGCCTGCTTCCTCCTCTCTCTGCCTGCTTCTCTGCCTACTTGTGATCTCCGTCTGTCAAATAAATAAATAAAATCTTTTTAAAAAAAAGTATTTAATACATCTAGCATACCAGGGGCCCCTGGGTGGCTCAGTTGAATGAGTATTGGACTTTTGATTTTGGCTCAGGTCATGATCCCAGGGCATGAGATCAAGTACAGTGTCAGGCTCCATGCTCAACAGTCTGCTTGTCCCTCTCCCTCTGCTCCTCCCCCACTGGTGCTCTCACTCTGTCTCTCAAATAAGTAAATAAAATCTTTAAAAAAATACATCTAACATACCAAATATCATGACTCAGCCTGGCCTATTTTAGATGTGTTCGAAACACTTACATTATCCTCCAGTTGGGCAAAATCATCTAACAGAAATAATATTTTTGTTATTTTTATATTTTATAATATATTTTATAAATTTTATAACATTTTTAATCTTATTTTAGAACAAAGTGTTGAACATCTCATGTAATTTATTGAACACCGTACTGAAAGTATAAAACGGAATGGTTGTGTTGCTACAGCAGGGTTGTAAATGTGTCAGTTGTTTACCCTGTGATTGTGTGGCTGACAAAAGCTGCCACTCACTGCCACTGCCCCAAATTCTGAAGGAGTATCTTAGGGCATACTGCTATCCTGGGAAGAGATCAAAACTCAGAATCTGAAGTACATTTTCTACTGAATGCATATGACTTTCACATTGTCATAAAGTCAAAAAAATTATAAGTCAAGCCTTCATACTTGAGGAGTGCCTGTGCTTGTGTTTTTGCTCATCCATATTTTCTAATTACTTTTCACAACAAACATATCATATGGCATGGTAAAGACAAAATAATAAACTGTTAGTCCAGATGCAAATCAATCCTCACCCTGTTTATGATTTTCCCATTTCTCTCTTTCTGTAAACATCATCATCATTCCCTGTAGCAAGTTCTGCTTGGAAAAGAGAAACCACAATGGTTATTTTAACTGAGTTTAACATACATAATTGTTAACTAGTTGTAAATTTGTTAACTAGGTAACTGGAAGGATAAAAAGTGAACTCTAAGATATCATGCAGGTTACAACTGCAGGAAACACGTACTACCCTCGAGACTGAGACAGATAGAATTCTTAAAAACTTAGTAACTAGAGGGGAGAGCTCCCACCCCCACCCCCAGCCCCATGCTGGGACCCAGACACTTGAGGAGGAGTCAGCTTCCAGCTGATTCAGGGATCTGGGAAGAAGGCATGAGATAAAGCTAGTTTTTCCAAGTGTTAAAATTTCATACTCAAACTTCTCATAAGGAGGGAGGACTTATTACTGTCAGGGTGAAAAATCCTGGCTGGAGAGATGCTTTCATAATCAGCAAGCAAACAGGAAGCAAAGAGTAAGGAGCCAGTTCTTTTTTCTTTTCAGTCTTCTGAGCTCCCTGTGGCGCCCCCTATTGGCAGAGCTCAACATAGACTCAACCAGTAAAGCAGAAATGCCATTGCAGAGTCCCAGCTTCATGTCATAAAACCATTATTGAAGGAAAGGGTTATTGCTCAGAGACAACATATTAATAATGGGCACATTTTTTCGAGTTAACCAGGTTTCAGAGAATTTTGGTCTCTTCTTGTCAACCAGTCCATCATCCAGTCATTGCTTACAAAATAATTGCTGTTTATTATAGTATGTCATGCTTCCCTAGGGGCTGAGAATATATAGATAAATAAAAGAAACTCTTCACCTTCAAGGAGCTTGCAGTACGGCATAGGAGATAGAAAAGAAAGAAAATATATTACATTATAGTGTTACAGTGAATCAGTTGAAAAAAGACTTAGCACGAAAGAGAACATGATGATTCTATCTGAGAGAGAAGCAAGGAGAAGACTTCCTGGAGAAAGTGACTGTGGTGGAGCTTAAAAGATAAATTGGAGGGACGCCTGGGTGGCTCAGTTGGTTGGACGACTGCCTTCGGCTCAGGTCATGATCCCGGAGACCCGGGATCGAGTCCTGCATCGGGCTCCCAGCTCCACGGGGAGTCTGCTTCTCCCTCTGACCTTCTCCTCGCTCATGCTCTCTCACTGCCTCTCTCTCAAATAAATAAATAAAATCTTTAAAAAAAAAAAAGATAAATTGGAGTTAGCCTATAGAAGGGGGAGGATGAAGAAACTGTGCGGAGAGGCACTGCAGAACAATACTGACATATCAGAGCCATGAAAGCATGAACCATCATGGAATAGAAGGGAACTGTAGACAAGCATTTGATTATGACTGGAATATCAGATGGAGTAGAAATCTGGAATAGGAGGCTGAAATGGTAAGCACAGGCCAGTTGCGTGGCAAATTACTACCATTCTAAGCGGGATTAAGTCTTAACACTTTTAAATGATTTTTAACATCTCATCCCCCAACACCATAGTATCTACTCACTCCACGAAGCCGGATGATTCAACCTTCAGTGGTATTTGGTAAATCACCTGTGTTACCATTTCCTCTACCATCAGTTGTAGTTCAGAATCTATCTTTATTCTCATGTGGTCTGTTGAGATGACCTCTTCACTGTATGACTACCTGTTGGCATTCAATCACCGTGTGACATATCTGTTCCCATTCAATGCAGCCTTCATGTGACTGCTGGATTTGTCTTCCTAAAAGCAGATTTGGATGCCATTTCTATGATAACTTCATGTGTATCATGTGTTTGTTTAACCCAGTGGATTTTCATGTGCATAATTTGATATAATTCTTACCAAAAGGCTAGGATATCATACACTATAAGGTTATTAACTCCAGTTCACAAAGTGAAATGGAAACTAGAGAGTACATGTGAATTTTGCCCACCCATCATCTACTCAAGTGGTTGTAGGCCTAGACCTACAACTTATCTCCTCAGACTACAGGTGTTTTGGGTTTTATATTTAAATTAGTATTCTTATTATTCTTCATAAGTCGCGGGTGGCACTTTCATAATCTGAAATTGCTATGGGAAATGAACTGAGTTACAGGATTTTGCTTTGGTTGTTTCTGAAGACAAGTGCTAAGAATTGTTACAGGAAATAGAGGGATAAGGAGTTTTGTTTTTTATTTTTAAGATTGTACTACGGTAAGAAAACATAAGTATGAATCTTTTAAAATATATGGTTCCTAGTTTTAATACTTATTTTTGTTTTTTTCTTAGTGTTAAGCAACCTTAAATTAACTCTAGTTGGAAAAGAGCATTCATTATTGAAATATCTCCCAAATGACTTTAAGCATAGAATAACGATTTGGCTATTCAGAGAGAACTGAAAATGTGATTTCCCTAAACACAGACGGTTCAAGAGGAAACACTTCCAGTTAAATGAACAGTTGAAGCCTAAATCTTAAATAAATTGAGAATAATTGTCATCTACTTAACTTCTTCTGTTCAAAGTTCATCCAGTTTTCTACTGAATGCATATGAAGAGATTCTATTCTTTAATACCATAGATGAAGTGTTTACCTCAATATAATGTGACTTTATTGAGTATTCAATAGTAGCAAGAAGTACTTAACCAGGTTACATCCTTTAATTGTTTTGGTAGATAAACTTGAAGCTAACACAATATTTAATCTCTCACATAGCACAGATTTTTTAAAATTCATGCTTTCAGGCAATTTTTAAAAGAATGTCACAACCACAGCTAGACCTCAATGTGGGAATTCGTGAGAGTTTAATAAAAATTAATTGGAAAGGTTGAAGCCAGACAAAACAGACAATTTTATTTCCCCATAGAAGTTTATGTTTGTTTGCTGTATTATGTTCCTTGAAAACACCTTTTAAAAACTCAGAGAGGAGTCCTTGGCTGTGAGCCCTGTGGTCCTCATTAGAATGGATCCCTCCCAATGACACACCTGGTACCTAGTATCTGCAGCAAGTACAAAGGCCAAACGCTGCAAACCGACACTGAGTGCAGAATCTGGCCCTCGCATGGTAGCAAGGAATAATGAGGTGGGTTGCCGAAACTTAATTGCAGGTCACTGAGAGGTATCTAGGAAGCCTCTATAGTCTCCAGCGGGAGGCTTGTCATTGCTCATGCTTAGGTCATTGTGATTTATCAACTTGAGGGTCATCAAACTCCCAAAGCCAGAGATTTTAAATATCCTGCCTTTTTGTGAGAGGTACTGTCATTTACTTTGCCTTAATAACCCTTTCCATTTTGATGGCTAATCTGATATGGCAGCATGTGACTATCCTGGCATCTGAAGAGCATGTTCATTAAATACTCCTAACGGCCTGGAATATACTGCTTTATCCATCAGTCTCTCTCAACTACAGAGCAGAAGCTGAGTAGGAGAGGGTCATCTCTTGGGTACATTCTTCCCCAACCTGGAATACTACCCTAGTAGGTAAAAAGAGTTAATAGAGATGAGGGAAAAATGCAGAGAAGCCATGGAATTACATGTCTTTTGGCCACTTGTTCAAAAAAATTACAGAATTTACAGGGCTCAGATGCTGGGAATACAGAAATAGACCAACCATGATTCCTCAGGAGTTTCCCCTTCTGGTTAGGTCTGCAGCTAACCATACATTTTTTTAATTTTTTATTTGTGGGTTTTGTTTTGTTTTGTTTTGTTTTGCATCATGATTTTATATCCAGGTGAGCAAATAGTTGTTCCAAATGAAATACCAGAAATTGGAGCTATATTAACAACTGACAAATCCATTTCTCTTGCTTAGATGCTTAATGTTCTATATATTGAGTATCAAATAGTATGCATGGGCCTTAGTTTTTATATCAGTCAAATCTACAGATGGGACTGAAGAATCCCTTTTTCAGGCATCTGAGGATTTTTGAGCATAATGTGAATGTTATTTGGTGTTGGAGAAGACATCTAAAAGGAATTTGGTTTTTGCCCTCTAAAGATAAATTCGTGTGATATAATTTATCATGTTGTTTTCATTAATTTGCATTTAGCTTTATCCTCTCGACTCACCCATGAGTTCCTTTAGAGAAGGAATGTGTACTTCTGCTCCTGGTACAAGGTGTGGTATATATTATAGTTTAAGCATAGAATAACCAGTAAAGGTTTGCTCAATAAAGTTTTGTTGATGAATATAAGAAAGAACAGCCCTTACTTTGAAGGGTAATGGCTTAATTAAAGAAGAGAAAACTCAGGTGAAGAGAAAAATGCATGATAGGCAAGTGTGAATTCAAAACGCTTTTTTAAATATCCTAGAAGCAGATGCAAAATAACATTGTGCAAGGTAAAAGAGAATTAGAACCATGGGCTTCTCTTCGTCATTCCTCATCCTTCACTGTGCTAGCCAGGGTTTGTTTTTTTTTTTCCTACACTTCCTTTTTTTTTTTTATTTCACT